>JAECUM010067048.1:0-23294 GCA_016617855.1 Megalonaias nervosa | reverse complement strand
AGAGACTGAGATCTATGTGTGGTGTCAAATATTGAATACTGTCCAACATCGATCATAAAGATTCACTTACTTCCAGCCAAACATTTGCCACGTGCAATAAGGAGTCTGTGTCTGTCACAAACATTGAATATAATCGTAATTTGAGTTGTGCATCGACAGAAACAAATACGGACTTTTTCACATTATTACTCTGTTCAAGTATGATCAGGTGCCATTAAAATTTCTACGAATCTTGAACTTTGCTGTTGTCAAAAATGTGCTGATTTGCATTTGTTTTGAATTAATCAATAACGTATTCTATTGACCTTTTTAGTATAATGTGCTTATTTACTTGTCGTTAATAACTTTGGACTGCGTAAAGGTAGTGGCAGAGTTTTCAGCTTTATCTAACCCGCACTGGAATACAATGTGCGTTCGTATGTCTGTCTTTGTGTGTATATGTGTCTGTATGTGTGTATCTGCATGTGTGTTTATCAAGTCGTGCTTCTTTGGACGCCAGTATTTGCCGGACATGACCGCAAATTCAAAGGTTTTGACCGGTTCATACTCGGAGCAACAGGACGTTGGTGAGAGGATATCCTAAACCTCATCATATCTAATTGTCATTAATTTGTTTACTCATTAAACTGTCAAATAAACATTTAAGGGAAGGAAAATGGATAGCATTTCATGTGTGCTTTGAAGATCGTTTTCTTTTGTCATTCAATCGGTTTCTTTCAAGGATGACTAGGTATTGTTGATATAGTTTCTTTGTTGATGAGGCCGCTTAAATGTATTACTAGTGAACTGCCTCAAGACTATACCTCTAAATATTAAGCTGGTCAAATATTACTAGCCATAGTCAAAATAGCCTTTTAGTGACCTGGGTTTCAAACATCGGCTTCCCAGTACGATGCTTGATTGTTGGTCTGAAGGTGAGGGCAAATTAGAACCAACATCTATACCAAGAAAACGGAGAGAATGCTTTTACCAAACTGACGAATTTTGAATGAGTGGATTTGTCTAATTGCAAATGTGACATCATTACGGTTGCTCGCAACAATGTGTGAAAACTTTTTCTTAAACTAAAACAAATTTAGACAAAATCTATGGTGAACAATGAGCATAAACATCTTGTTTGCTTTTACCACCTGTTGTTGGTGTGTGCTGCATGTATTGAATTGGAGAATGTGGACATGTTTACTTTCGTCCTGTGGAAAGAGGTAAAGAAATAAAAATTACTAGCCTATCCTCTGACCGGCCGAAGCTATTATAAAAATGTAACCGTTAAATTGTAATGCTTATCATGTCAAAAGCAGAGCCAAACTCGACAGAGCTCTGTGCCTATCGATGGGTGAGACTACTCTTTGGTTTGACCATCATTATTTTGCACAAATATATTTTTTAAGTTTCAAATAAACCTTTAATGAAAGTTTAGGTTTTGCCTGTTAGAGTTCAAAATGTCGCCGGTTTTGTAATAATTATTGGTGTCTGTTGTATATCAAAAGTTAGTGTAATCTCTTCTTTCAGAATTGATAAACATTCGAGTATTCAGATATTTGAGTCCTAGACTGACATCATCGCAGCAAATGTAGACCCCTTTCAGCCAACTTTCACTATTTCCTTTTTAAGTCGTGCAAACTTTTCTATCCACTATAATGTCTAAATCTGAAAGTTAGAGACAAAAATCAATGATCAGTCGAAAAGTAATCAATATTACTAGTATAAATAGTAACACGGTACATGTTTGCAAACTCACACTCAGTCACAGAAGCTATATCCTGATAAGATGTAAAAATAGATATTTCGTTCAGCGTTTAGACTTAGAGTTTTTGTCTATGATATGAGCATATCCTTAAGCAGAGTTTAAATTCTTTAAAGAATGCTCCAGTACAGTAGGTGACACTATTATCTAGTTTACCAGCATTAGATCATTACAGTTATTCAACATAGTTTCTGGACATAATGGTGAAATAGTTGGCCATATAATACTCATAGGTTGAATTGGATGAGCAGTACTGAGTGCAACTGATTCATTTTCTGCTTGATTTAATAATGTTAATTTATCAAATATAATATTTAAAGCTTTTAGTGTACTCGTGCAAAAATGGAAATAAATATACTAGAATATACAAGTTCTGTAGTATAAGTACAGTTAACATTAATGAACTTCGTGGTATTTATAAGAACAATTTTCCTGTAAACAGATTTGGTCGATTTCTTTACTTGTCTGCTTCAGACAGGTCATATTCTTTCTGATATTGACCAAAGTAAGCTATCCATGCACGATGGCGAACGACATGTACATGTACGTAGTAAATGAACGCATGTTTTCTCTATGTTGCTCGAGTTGTAGAGCAAACAAGACTTTTCAGACTCCACTTCCATACAGTGGTAAAAAATGCGCTATTTCTGAAATGTGTATTGCATTTTTTCAGCATAGCAACGAGTTCTATGTCAAAATGATACGAATATGAAATGTATCACAGTTTTTCCTGAGATGTCATCAACACATTCTAAAGCTTAAAGAGAGTCATTATTAGAACACGATTACATGGTTCCAAGGTCAAATGTTACCAAGTTGACTATAACGTGTACATTTCACACACAATACTGCTTGAAGCAATATTCCATGAGAAAAATCAACGTATAAAAGTTTACTTATTTTTTTTTTATAAATAATGCCAATAGTGCTGTACCTACTGTTACGTATAGGCTCGTACAAATGTAACAGAAGAAGAGTGAAGTCAACAAGATTTGTATATTTTAACAAAATAATTTATTTCCCTAGAAAAACAATGTAAAAATTGGAAACTAGGACTTACGGTTTGTGAATATAATCCAAAATCTAATCCTAAGAATGAAAAAATACAAGTCCTAACACTAAATAGTTCTATTAGAATCCAGGTTCGAGGACATACAAATCTGGAAGGCGATGACGTCAGATGTGGTCCATGTACGAATATCAACAATTCCTCAATTGAATCACAGATTTTGTTTCCGAACAATTCCAGAATAAATTTCCATGAATATCTTTCAGAATTTTTTATAAGAAAGTCAACTTGTTGAGTTTCCAGGAGAATAAATTATTAAATCCAAAAAACAGATAAAAAACAAACAATCTGGCAACAATAAAAAATACCTTGTTCCTTCAAAATGTTAAAACGACTCTGACAGAAAAATATTAAGAATGAGTATTTAAACCCCAAACACATCATTCAAGTCTCGCGAGATGGGTCATATGTTATCTTACTACAACAGATCTATCACGTACACCAGTGTAGCCCCACTTAAGAACCAATAATAAAAAAACGTTGTTTACACATGGTGATCACGCAAGCAAAGTATGGCCTTGATATTGACGAATCATTTTAACTTCCTGTTTACGAACTTCCCAACCCAAGACGAACTAGGTTAACTAAAAATAATTCTCATGTAACACGTTTTACGTCTTAGATAAACAACATTTACTAAAAGAAAATATCGAATTACTGAAAAAAAAATTTCGAATCACATGAAAATATTCACTACAATAAAATGTAATGAAACAAAAATAAAATAAAAAGAATTTCAAAACTAACACACAAACAAATTTAATTACATATACGTAACACTTCCCCATACAGAAAAAGAAATATTTATATAATAAAGCTTTCTTTTTACCATATGTAAATTATACATGAGATAAACAACATTGCATGAAAATTATTATGAATTATATAAAGTGTATATGAAATAATATTTATATACACGGGAAAGTGCATCTGCAATCAAAATGTCTTCTCCTTTGATGTGCCTGATGTTGAGATAATATTCTTATAAAAGCAAACCTCCACCTTAATAATCTTTGCTTTTATGTTTCATCTTGTCGATGAAAGTAAGGGGGTTGTGATCACTATACACAACAACCGGAGAAGGAGCTGAGCTAATGTAAAATTCAAAATGTTGTAATGCCAATATTAAAGCCAAACATACCTTCTCGATTGTTGAGTAATTTCTTTGGTGCTTATTTAATTTCTTAGAGAAATAGCACACTGGGTGATCAATACCATTGCTGTCTTCTTGAATCAATACTGCTCCAACCCCAACATCACTTGCATCCACAGACAATTTAAAAGACTGATTGAAATTTGGAGCTGTTAGAACCGGAGCACTTTTGAGTATGGCTTTTAATCTATCGAAAGCTTCCTGACATGTTTCGGTCCAGAGAAACTTGTTTCTCTTACTTAACAAATTTGTCAGAGGTTCAGCAATATTGGAAAAATTGGAACAAAACTTTCGATAGTATCCGGCCATACCCAAAAATCGCATTTATTGCTTTTTACTAACAGGCGCAGGAAAATCAGAGATAGCCTTAACCTGAGCATCTATAGGTTTAGCTTGACCATGTCCCACAAGATGTCATAGAAAAGTTACACAAGCACGGCAGAACTCACTTTTAGATAAATTGATTGTCAAATTAGCATCAGTGGGTCTTTCAAAGAATTTCCAAATCGTGGCTAGATGTCCTTTCCTGGTGTCGTTGTAGATGATGACATCATCAATATAAGCATCACAATTATCTAGACCGGAAGTAATCATATTCATCAAGCGTTGAAACGTACTTGGAGAACGCTTGATCCCAAACGGCATTACTTTATATTGATAGAGTCCATCTGGAGTCACAAACGCTGAAATTTCTTTTGCCCTTTCCGTAAGTGGAATTTGCCAAAATCCTTTCAAAAGGTCAAATTTAGTGACGTATTTGGCATTTCAAATTTTATAAATACAATCATCGATCCTTG
The DNA here is from genome assembly GCA_016617855.1 of Megalonaias nervosa. NCBI lineage: Eukaryota > Metazoa > Mollusca > Bivalvia > Unionida > Unionidae > Megalonaias > Megalonaias nervosa. The sequence continues at coordinate 18,531 of JAECUM010067048.1, read as the reverse complement.
GTAATGGAAATGAATCTGTTTTTGTCACACTGTTCACCTTCCTATAATCAGTGCACATACGGAAAGAATTATCCGGTTTCGGAACAAGTATGCATGGTGAACTCCAATCACTTTTACTGGGCTCTATGAAATCGTTCTCCAGCAAATACTGAATTTACTTTTCCAAGTATTCCTGTTTGAGAGGGTTCATCCTGTATGGGTGTTGTTTCACAGGTTTTGAATATACAATTTCAACGTCATGAAAAATTTTGTTTGTCCTTGTAGGAATATCCGGAAACGAGTGCTCATATTCGAATAATAACTGTTTAAGTTCATTTCTTTGTTGCTGTTGCAAATGTAAAAGTTTCTGGTCTAGATCTTTCATAATTTCCGAATTCCGAAGATTTGTTGCTCCAAGATCAACTGTATTCAATTGAATTTCTTCACTTAAACCCTCAGTTGGTGGGAGAGACACAACTAAATTAATTGTATGATTTACTTGGCTATCTCTTTCAATATACTCCTTTAACATGTTAATGTGGCAAAGTTGTTTTTGTTTTCGCCTACCAGGAGTATTTATGATGGAATTTAAATCATTTACTTTCTTTTCAACCGTGTAATGACCATAATGCTTGCCCTGAAGGGGATTTTGTGGAATGGGCAAGTGAGCTAGAAATCTATCACCAGGCTGAAAACTCCGATCCCTTGAGTTTTTATCATATCTTGATTTCATTCTGGACTGAGGAGAGCGCAGATTTGCTATTGCGACCTCACAAGCCTTTTACAATTTGTACTTATAATCAGAAACATAGTCAAGAAGATTGAGCTCAGTTTTCATTTGAAAGAAGTTTCTCTTTCAACAATTTCAAAAGTCCACGCACTGGAGAAAGACAATTAGTTCAAAGGGACTTAACCCTAAAGATTCTTGAACGGACTCCCTAACAGCAAACAAAAGTAAATGAATGCCTTCATCCCAGTCTTTGCTAGTATCAAAGCAAAATGATAGTATCATATTCTTTAAAGTCTGATGAAATCTTTTTAAGGCATCTTGGCTCTCAGGATGATAGGCAGAAGATTTAAATTGTTTAATGCCTAATTCGTGCATAGCTTGCTGAAAAATTCTAGACATGAAATTTGACCCTTGATCCGATTGGACAGATTTGGGAAGGCCAAATTGAGTAAAACATTTTATTAAAGCTCTTACTATAGTTTTGGATTTAATCTTCCTCAAAGGAATTGCCTCTGGGAATCTTGTTGACGCACACATAATGGTCAACAAATACTGGTTACCGGACTTGGTCTTAGGTAAGGGACCAACACAATCTACCATAATTCTGCTAAATGGTTCGTCAAATGCAGGAATTCGTTGCAGATGAGCCTTAGGTATCTTTTGATTGGGTTTTCCTACCATTTGACAAGTATGACAAGATCCACAAAATTTACAAACATCACTTTTGAGTCAAGATGTTCTTACAAGTTTTAATTATCCCTAAATGACCAGCCAGAGGAGTTTCATGGACCAAACTAAGTATTTCCTGTCTGTAAGATTTTGGAACTACAATCTGATAGTTCACTGACCACTCGTCATTAGCAGGTACCTCGGGAGGTCTCCATTTTCTCATAGGATTTCCATTTTTAATGAAATAACAGACAGGTACTTCAGTGGCTTCAGTTTCACTAATGGCCCTCTGAAACAAACAGGAGATCTCTGGATCTTTTTTCCTGTTCGACGATAAGTGATTGTTGTTTGTCACCCTGATTAGATAAAAGAGAATGAGTTTTAAAAGAGGATCACTGTGATCAATACCACCTGATTAATCCGCATTAGAAGTGAAAGTGACCTCATCAAAAGCCTGACCAATACATGTGTCAGCTAAAGGAATATTTTCCTTATCAAAATCATTCTCAAGAATTTTCTTTGACATAGCTCTGGTAACTGCACAAGCTGGGTATAACTCAGGGTATTCTTTATCAATAGGATCAAATTTCTGATCCAAAGAAGGCTTGTCAGTTACAAGTGGATTAACCACAACCTTGTCTCCAGCTAGATCGTTGCCTAGCAACAAATGAATGCCCTCAACGGGTAAGTTGGACGCTATACCGACTGTCACAGGTCCTGAAACTAAGTCTGATGACAAATTTACAGAATGGAGAGGAACATTAACAAAGACGCAATCTACTCCCTGAATGAGAACACTCTCATTAGAACAGGACTCTCAGAAGATGGCAAAATACCTGACACTAAAAGACATTGAGAAGTTCCTGTATCCCTTAAAATTTTAATACGGATAGGATTGGCCAAATCACCCAAGAGTGATATAGAACCTTTCGACATGAATGGTTCAAAATTCTCGATAATAAAATCAGACTGGGGTTTATTAGACCCAACAAATGTATTGCTTTCAATACATGACCGTGACCTTGACCTCTTAGAAATAGGAGCATTTGGGATAGGTCTATCTTGATTTTGATGCCTGTATTTCAACTTGAAGCAATCAGAAATGACGTGTCTTTTAATCTTGCAATAGGTTTGTCAGAAGCTTGATTTTTAGAAGTTGTGCCAGATTGAATTTTAGGAGGAGTCGCATTAGGCTGAAATACTTTTCTACCAGTAGACTACTGAGTAAAGGTTTGCCTACAACAGAAACTTTATGAGTTAAATAATACTCATCGGCAGCAAGAGCAGCATTTTCCAAGGTTTCGATCTTATGCTCTTCAAGATGAGTTTTAATAAGATAAGAATTCTTTATTTCAGACTACATAGTCCATACATCTACATTAAAATACGGATATAAAGTAAAACATTGTAAACATAAAAGAACATATATATCATACGTACAAGTATACAGATACATCTACAACAATTAACTGCGCCTTGCATTGTTAAGAATGAAATTAAGTGGCACATTTAAAGAGTAATTTGTTCCATCTACTAATAATATGAGAATTTAAATGAATGTCATAGTTCCAAAGTGATTTCAATATACAGTTCTCACTATTGGATATTCTTGTTATCATTGAGAATACATACTTTCTCATTACTTCATTAAAACTGAATACATTATAATTTACAAACATGTTGGAGGCACTGTTCCATCTAGGAAGACCTAATAGAAAACGAAGACTATTATTATAACCAATTACAAGTTTTCTTTTCATACATTCACTAAAGTTTGTCCACGGTTGAGCACAATACATAGTGCATCAATAAAATTTGAATAATCTAATTTTGATACTCAATGAACAATTCTTAAATTTGCGTAGAAGCATGTTTGTTCGAGTAAAAAAAACAATTTCGAATCCCATGAAAATATTCATTACAATAAAATGTAATGAGACAAAAATAAAATAAAAATAATTTCAAAACTAACACAAAAACAATTTAATTACATATACGTAACACTACATATTCAGAAATTGAAGATACATATAAAAACAATATTCGAATTTCACTAGTGTTCAAAGTTGTTTGAAAATTCGGTTCTATAATTCTTAGTTCCAAATTTCTTTTACGAATGTATGGTCATAAACTAAGTACCAGAAAGATTTAACAACTAATTTAATTATCAAAGTTATAAAATGAAAATGTAAGAGGAACACACATTATTATGAATTGAATCCAAAATAATCCTAACAAATTAGTTTCATGTCCAAGAGAATGGAATGAATTTCGCATCCTTTACTGCACTGTTCTGTCAACAGTCCTGATGTATGGAAATAGCATTGTCCAGAACTTGCTTGAATAATTCTCAGTACTCCCAGGATACCATTTTCGTCAATTGAGAACAGTATTGCAGAGAATAACCCAAACGAATGTTTCCTATCATATAATATCTTAACAAAATATTAAATACATCTGATTGTTCATGTTATTGTTGTGGTAGGGTTTAACGCCATTTTTCAGCACAAGATAGGCTATACATGGCGGCCAGTGAAAATGGAGAAAGAACACAGGTAAACCCCCAGAAAGAACCACCGACCCACGGGAAGCTATTGACAATCTTTCTTACGTACCCACATTGGCTGAGCCCGAGACTCGAACCCACGCAGACAGAGGTGAGACGGCAGAGATCCGTAAGAGTAAGCACACTAGACAACTCTACCACTCGGGGCCCCAAATGCGTCTCAAGACTGATGTTACAAGAACATAAAGAATAAGACAGAACTTTTCCAGCACCACGTATATACAATCATAAGTGGAGAAAACGCATTTTGCTCCTACTAGCTACGTGACAGATTGCAAATATTTCACATCGCAAAAAGACCACCTGACCTAACCCATCCAATGGGAAATAAATAATTCTTCTAAGAATCAACCTAATTTCATCAGGTAGATAGAAATTCCCCCAAAATTGTCAAACGGTCTTATTATTAATATTGTTATTAATGATCATAAACAGCAAATATTTATAGATGCTACACAATTCACACTTTTAATATCTCCAAATATAATTTTATAACCGTATACAAAACCTAGCTATCTAATATCTTAAATATAGATGATTATTGCAATTTATAGACATGAATACTAATTACAAATACTATAGACACAAGCACGTACCAAGATTTACAAAAAATAGAAATACATACCATTTTACAAAGGGCATAACACTGACGTTTCTACTAGCAACCATTGTACAAAGACAAGAAACATGTTTCTCACAGTTGAGTTTAAAGACCCCTAAAAGTGTTTTACGTTTAATATCTGAATGATATAAATGATGATGGTTTGATAGTAGAGAGGTCGGCCTTTCTTCTGAAATGCATCTCGTGAAGATAGCTAGTAAAGTATTATTTTGTCTCTGCCAGAAAATTTGAGATACGTTATATTATGTTTTGGTATTATTTGAAGTCCACCTTTAGCAAACGCTACTGCTAAACTCTGAAAATTTCTGTATTCCAAGGAGAAGGAAAGTAAATGTACTTCATGCTATTTTCCCTGCACACGTACATTATTGTTCTTATCCATTTGTAGTTTTCCTAATAGTGATAAAGACAAAATTATATGAAATGATAATGTAATACCGATTTATATTACTTCAACATAATTTTTAAAAAATGTTATATAGATGGATTTTCTTGATCACTTTTTAAACTGTGAGAACGATAATTTTGTAGTTTGTTTTCTTTAAAAGAAAAGAAGCGTGAGGGATACAGAAAGACAAAGTAAAACCAAAGTTGAATTAAAAATATAATGCTTTCTCAAAATGAAATTTTACATTTTGTGTCTTAATTCTGATGTTCGCTTATCGTTGGATCATTGTGAGAGGCAATTGTTATCTAGCTCATCTTCAACAACGTGCTTGTTCTTGAATGTTTCTTTATCTTTAAGTGTTTAGTTTGTTTTTGTTTTGGTCGTTGCTTCTGCATAGTTGTGTCCTACACCATCCTCTGTTGAGTCGTTGGAATTGCTGTGTAAGTTGTCTAGCCTGAAAGATGCACTAGTTTTCATTTGTCCTCCCTCCCCGTTAAATGCATTATATTCTAGACAGAGTCATTTGCTTTACTATGTCGTTTTACTTTGATTGGTTTAGATCTGCCAAGGCTTTCGTTTCAGGCTCTGTAGATGACGTACAGCGGATGTGCAACGCCGCCCAGGTTTCCATTTTTGGCTTCGCCATAGGCTGCTCCAACAACGTTATGATTCATGTTCTTTGAACCGAAAGATTACTGCTGTTACCCTAGGAAGGAATATTCTCTATAATGATTTCTATATTTAAAAGAACTTACTTCATTATTACTAATTGTTTTTTATGCATAACTTCACTTTAAACGGTTTTCGTTGCTTTCTTCTCGTTATATCTTTAGCTAGATTAATATTTTAATTTTACTTTGATAATTCTTTTCTTGCACGTTTCTTACCTTAATGTTGTTTGAATAACTTATTTTCTACCCGTTTACTCTATATTAAGTTGTTCTCGCAACGGTTACGGTTGAACAAACGTCTTTATAATATCGTTTGCAATTCTTTGATTATGTCTGTACAGATGTGGTTTTGCATATCTTTGTTATATTGTGTATTGTTTTAATTTCATTATTTCAGACCTCTCGAATTATCATTATTATTGATATATCTTTGCCGACATTTTTCTTGAAAATGTTTATTTTGTACAAGCGCAATATAAATATTAAACTTTGTCGAATGACTATTTTAGTTAGATGGTCTCTTGGCACTGAATATATTTGTTTTGAAGATCTATTTATTTGAAAACTAGTTTATCTCTCTACAATTTCAAAAATGTTTCTAATCACCCATCTATAGGTCATTACCGGATGTGTTCCTATACTCTGTTACATTTTCCTTTACAGTTGTATTTTTTCTGACTTTTAACAAAGCATTTTACTCAAAGGTGCAACAAATATCCGCATATTAGTTTCCTTTATTTCGTCCTTAAATTGTCATCTCATTTTCTTCTCAACCAAAGGAAACGCGTTGATTTTATACAGTACCTTACCATAAATCAGTTTCATGCATTACATGGAATCTCAAATTCAAACACCAAATGGTCTTAGCAAGATTACGACTCTTGAGACGTAATATATGCAATACAAGCTCTTACATATTTCGAAAATGTCACATTATAATCTGACAATGATAATTCTACCTAAGATACACGATGCATGATAAAATCAGAATGAATTATAAGGGCCTGTGTCAATACATAATTTCGTTGCGATATTTACTGCTGGCAAATATCTACTAGAGGTAGCGAACCCAGATAAAATAATCTTCATAAGATAGTGTTTCGCAAGTGGAAATATATTTGTTCTCTATCATATCATGCACACGGAATGTTCAGTATGAATGTCGCCATCACTTACCTTTGAAATTAGATCAAATTTAAGCATCTTTCATCAATTCAATTGACGTATATTCAATGTTGTGTCCGATTTTACTTTTCGTTTAATACTGATTGTGATCCTTAACAGCAATTGCTGCAAACCTCTATGAATATGCTTTTAACTTTTCCAGAATTTATTCACGTCTTCGAATGAATCTCTCTATATACAAAGTTAGATTCGAAAATGATTTTCAGCATTCAAAGTATCGCTGTTATTCATCTTCACATTAATCTAGCAACGTGATATCTCACTCATTTACCTTTAGTCATTTTTTTCGCATAATAATTAGAAGGTGAACGACACAAAAGGTTGCTGGAAACAAGGATCACAAAAGTGGTGAAAAGGTCAGCTAATAAAAAGGAAGAAAGATCCCTCCAGTGTTGGTGTTTTTTTTTGTTTTTTTCTAAAAACCGCAAGGCCCTGGATAATAACATTTAAAAAAATATCACAACATGACGAAAACAAACTGACAGTTATTTAAGTACTATTGACCAGTTTGACATTGATAACATTTGCAAAATTTCAGATACACGCACACCGATTGCACAGAACAGAAAGAGCACTTTTGACCTTAATACATGTGTTATGTATTTTTAATATGCATTGTTTGTTAATTAGTTTTCTTATTCCTTATTTCATGATATACTGTGAGTAAGGAAAACTTTGTATCTACTGGCTGACCTTATCCAAAATCAGTAATAGTTTTAGTAAACACTTTTTTCTCAGAGTGAGATTTATTAACTGAGTCATTTTTATCGCTAGACTACGCGATATTTGTTATATGTTTTATTGTGATTTTGATGAGGGACTTTCTAGTTTAAACTAAAATCATTCAAGAGCAATGTGTTTTGTACCCTTTTCCAAAGCATCGTTTTACGTCTTAGTTTAGAATATAGATATAGTTTATCTGAAAACTAGGTCTTCGTGTTTTAAGATCGAGCAGAATCAATTTGTATTATTGTTATTTCCAGTAGTCCATTTGAACTAGAATTTATTTCTTCAAATTATTCAAGTGCCTTTCCTCTAGAAATACAGAATGCTCATAAAAAATATTATTGTTGGACAGAGACATCCAATGGGCTTTCAAGTACATTCAAATCTGTAATTATATTACTGTGTCTCAAAAAAGAATGTTGGTACAACAACACGAGATGGTTGCCATTGACACACCAAGACACAGCGTTGGATTTAATTTGGATTTCCACCAAAGTGTATTCAGAACTTATATTCTTCCTCTATATAATTCTAGGATATAATTCACAATACCATTACTTCCTGTTTTCATTTTCACATTGTATTCCAGATAAATATATTATTTACTGAATTTTACAACGTTTGCTGTTTTTTAAGCTTTTGTGTAACTTATGTTAGGAGCAGACTAATAACATGTTCACTCAGCCCTGCAATCAGTAAGGAAAATGGCAGATAATTTATCTGACGTTATACAGTAGTTACAGCAAATGGATCAGAAAATATTTCTTGTACTCCATGGCATAAAAAGTAACACGTACAGAAAGCTAAATCTCTGGATAAGTTTGAAAGGACCGAAAGCAAAATGAATACAAATGACAACTTTATCAGATGTATGAGCACATCTTAGATCTATTTATAAAGATGTAACGAATTAGATGAAATCAACGAAAGATTTGAAATTCACGTGGGTTAACATCAAAATGCACGCTCAGGTTGGATCAGATTCCACAAAGTTTGCTGGTGGAACACTGGTAATAGTATTGGAGTGGTACAAATGTGGAACTGTTCAAAATAGTAAAAAGAATAAGCAAACAATTAAATGATTTGGAGCAAGGATTTATGACTAATACAGAGACTGTTGGAACTTAAATACAGAACAAAGTGTCCTTCTCTGTCAGATATTCTGTCTGTTTTAAAGCCTCTTTCTTCAACTGCAATATGCTCCTCATCGACGAAGTGGTATAATTACACTGGTCTCGTTAACGTGACAAAGTACCTTAAATACTCTTGTTTCTGCTTTTCTTTCTTTTTAACCTTTCTTGGCAAATTTGTACAAGCACATTCTTTGAGACGTTGAGATTGATATATGTGCAGTGTCATATGTTAAACAATGTCGAAAATGTTCCTTATGCTTTCTCTTACCTCCAGCCGCAAATTTACCATGAGCAATTAGGTTTCCCTTTCTATCTTATCACGTCATTTTTGGTTATCTTCATTTCTCTCAGCGTACTTCTAGTTCGAATTTATCAAATTATTCCACTGTTCACGAATGGTCGGTTGTCAACATAATATCTTACGATTCTTCGATATTGCTGTTGTCAAGTCTGTACATATTTGCATTTGTTTTCAATTAATCAATAAAGCATTTTATTGCAATTGTGTTAATTATTTGCTTACTCATAGTTTGCAATACCTTTTCACTGGATGATTGTATTGGCAGAATTTTCAACTTTCCTAACCCGCGTTGGACTAAGTAACCATGATACGTGTTTCTGTCCATGCGTGTGTCCAATAGAAGGCTTCTTGGAACGCCAGTATTTGCCGAACATGCCCTCAAATTAAAAAGTATATCCTAGGAGCTACAGGAAGTTGGTTATACGATATCCTAAATCTCATCATATCTAATTGTCTTTAATTTGCTTATCCATTACACTGTCAAATAAACATTTTAAGGGAAGCACAGTGTAAAGTGTACCATGTGTACATACTATATTGTTTTCTTGTCATTCAATTGGTTTCTTTCAAGGGAGATTATGTCTTGTTGACATAGTTTCTTTGTCGAACTTGACAAGAAATGAAGCCGATTAAACATGTTACTGGTGAACTGCATGAAGGCTATACAGTTCAAAATTAACCTGGTCAAATGGGATTAGAGAGAAGCATCTTACAATTGTACCTCCAAAAGTTCCCAATGTGGACAATGTTGGATAAATCCGCTTCACCCATACAATAATCGGTTAGTCGGTGTAGAAGAAGAAACTATAGCCTACACTAATTAGTTATTTAGCCTTCTGAGTTCGAATAAATTAATGAATCTATTGAGTTGAAGAAACGACCATAAAGGTTCTTCAGGGATGGAGAAAAGTACGGGTGAAAGAAGCTTTTTCCCAATATCACTATGTGAGTGATTATTATTTTTCTACGCCTATATATGTTAAAATCATTAAAGATTAATCACCTTGAAACAAACGAATCTCTTTTACTTTTTCACATTGTCCTATATTTTCTCTGGAAGGACTCTTTTAGAATGCGTACCTCACCGACATTATCACATAAGCTGTAGGTATCGAACCAATATGTCGTAGACTAGGAAGTTCTTAAAGTACAAAGAGTAATAAATCAAGAGGGCGGAGCTAAAGGTGTATGGAATATTATATTCAGAAATAAAAAGAATACTAGCTGTGATTGGTGCTTTAAGAATGTGTAAGTTATTTATTTTGTCTCTTTTAGTATGATAGACAGTGTTTGATGTCAGAACTGGTAATACGAGTAATCTGAGGTCAATTTGTCACTTTGTATCACTTCTTTTCCTTCAGGTTTTTAGTTTTCTCAACATTAGGCTCGCATCAGCTACCTGTGCGAGAAACGTACTCTGATGCATTGCTGAATCGGACTCGCTTTGTGATCAGACATGATCGTAGAGTGCGACAAATTAGGTCAATCCATTCCTTTTGCTGGATCAAACCACTGATATTCATATGATCAACCTTTGAAAATGAGGTTAATGGACGAGCGGGGTGGGGTTGAATGCACGGACAAGTGAGCTTAAATTTCTAAGCTTCGATTCCGGAAGAGTTTTAGTATACAATAAAAAGAAACTTGTATTATCCAAAGTTAAAATCGAATATATGTCATCATATGGTAACACTGTGAAAATATCATGTTTTTCGCAATCACATAATTTCAGTATTAACGTAGGAAAAGGAATTATCCTCTATTTTTAGTGGTAGTAGTAGTAATAGCAGTAGTAGTAGTAGTAGTAGCATCAAAAGTGTTTTTATTATTAAAACTGTCACAGTGACCCATGACACCTAATCGTCGCAATCACATAAACAAACGCTTTGCAAGATAACAAAACAACACATTTTTAAAACGCAAGAACCTAAGAGTTCAGTTTTGAACTCAGATTGCAAAGAAAACTGATTCGTGTCTATTATTGTTATTCCTATTATTATTATTATTATTATTATTATTATTATTATTATTATTATTATTATTATTATTATTATTATTATTATTAATTATTATTATTATCATTATTATTATCATCATTATTATTATTATTATTATTATTATTATTATTATTATTATTATTATTATTATTATTATTATTATTATTATTTCCACAACGATCTTTATTGTTTTCAAATTTGCATTCCCAATAGCAAATGCTTTCTAAGAATATGGAAACAAACCGATCGGATACCACAGCACCACCCAAGAAAAATTAAACCCACAGCGTTGAACTGAACGTACCAAAAGAATGTGATTCCACCTCTACAGTTGGATTTAGCAAACATTTGGTACCCTCGTATACCCCTGTCTTTCTGAACGTACCAAGATACATAGCACGGTATACCGCAAGTGTATTACGGACAACAATTTCGTGTTCTCAAGCAGGGGCCAGGGATTTTCGTTATTTGAATATCCTGCCCTCGAACAGCTGCAAGAAATATCTTGATTGGATTTATAGCAAAGAACACTATAATATATCCATTGTATTTTTCACAAATAAAATTATCTTGAGATGAAAGAATATAAAACATCTGAGCCCTCAAAAAATTTATCCCTCCCATAGCCAAACTTAAATCAATACCACGCATGGTACATGAAGGGGCTATCCGTATGTTAATTGATGTATAGTTTCTCAACTAAAAGCTATAAAAAAGTGAGATGATAAAGTTTACATTATAGGTAAGAGCTTGTTGATCAAAATAGGAAGCAATGACCCCGACGCCTTCAATTTACATAGACTCGTAACACATGTTTACACAGCCCTGCAATCAGCACAGTGAGGGGCAGATACTTCATCTAACATTACACAGTAGCTACAACTAATGGATCAGAAAATCATTGCTGTGCCAAACGCCATAGAGAGTAAGATGCAAAGAATGAAAAATATCAGTTTTCAGTCAGATCGTGATCTGTTACAGATAAATGTCAGTAATGATACTCCAACTTAAACTAAAATGATTAAAAAAGTTGATACTGTTACGAATATGTAATTTAATTACTTCTGTGTTAATTTTAAATTCTTTTTTTTATTTTATTTTTGTATCATTACATTTCATTGTAATGATTATTTTCACGGGATCTGATATTTTTGAAAGAGATATTATGTTTATATAAAACGTAGTATGACTCGCATCAACACGATTTTAGCATGCAATGGTTTGTCGATTTAGTAAACACTAAGCGAAAACGATTGGTTATTGCCAAGGTCATTTTATGGCCTACGTGTAAAGCATTGTTTACTGCGCTATTTGATGATGAAATAGCCACGCGTTCCATCGTGCGCGCCTGAAATGACGACTTAGTTCAGTTTAAATATACTCAGATCCCCGTGAAATAGTCATTCGTATAACATACCTTCAAGAAGGAGGATATATTTCTATTAGGTGCCGTAAAGAGTTGTAGTTTTACATCTTTGGAGCTCGAGGTGTTTTATCATAGATGACAGCTTGTTCAGAAGTTCATCAATTTTTTAGAATATAATAATTTATTCCCTGGAGAACTATACAAGGGATTCCTTTGTATAAAGGTTGTAGGACAAAGACATTCAGTGGAAATGTATTCTAAATTGGAACATTACAAGTTGTGGTTCAACGTGGAACTCTTGACATTCGTATAAAGACTTCAACTGACGTCATCATCCTCCATCTTGGAACCTCGTCGAGATTCAAACTTGGATGCAGTTAGAACTATTTAGTGACAGGACTTGTATTTTTTTTAATTCTAGGATAAACGTTTGGATTATCTTCACAGACTGTAAGTCCTATTTTCTATTTTCACATTTTCACAGTGCTTTCTAGGGAAATAAGTTATGTTTGTTAAAACTTACAAAGCTTGTTGGTTTTACTCTTTTCTTTTGTTACTTTTGAACGATCCTATACGTAACAAGGGAAAATTGGGGCCTCGTCCTCGGGATATTTGAATTAGGCTAACATATTTCAGAAAATTGTTTTTTGAAATTTAAATTCCCCTAGTTTTCAAATCCCAAGTACTATTTTACATTTTGTTTGAAATCTTTAGTGAAAACAAGAGGATTTCATTCACAATGTCATCAAAAGTAGAGAATGTTTTGGAATTTTACCCAGGAGTGTTTGGAAATTTTGAAAATGGAAGTCCAGGTAAAAAAGTTGGAATTAGAGATAAGACAGGATCAGTTTCAGATAGAAAAGATACAAACGGAAAGAAAAAGGGAAGAAATGCAAAGGCATGTTGAAGAAACAAAAAGAGAAATGCAAATGCAATTTGAAAAAGAAAAACTAGATATTCAATTGCAAAGAGAGATGGAGGAAATGGAATTTCAAATTAGAATGAAAGAATTAGATTTGGCAAAAGGAAAGGAAAACACTCCTCTACTTTTGATGCTATAAGAAATATCAAGTTAGTTGCTGAAATTTCAAGTGGCCAGGGGAATACTGGACTCTATTGTTGCAATGTGTACTTACTGGTAGAGCTCGTAATATTTACATTTCACTGTCACTAGAGCCGAGTGCTGACTATGATGTGGTTGTGGACTGTATTTTCAAGAGTTATAAGTTGGTCCCAGAGGCTTATCGGCAAAAATTCAGGAATTCTAGAAATCTAACTGACCAGACCTATGTTGAATTTGCATGGGAAAAGGCACAACAATTTGATAGGTGGTGCTATTCTAGAAAGGTCAATGAAGGTTACGAAAGTTTCAGAAAACTCATGTTAGTTGAAGAGTTTAGGAACTGTGTCCATAGTGACATTAGGATGTATCTTTCTGAGCATAAGATTGAAACCTTGGAGAATGCTGCTCTTGCTGCTGATGAGTATTCCTTCACTCATAAATTTCCTGCTGTAGGCAAATCTTTCACTCAGCAGCCTACTGGTAGAACGGTATTTCAGCCTAATACAACTCCTCCTAAAACTCAGTCTGGCACAACTTCTAAAAATCATGCTTCTGATAAACTTGATTCAAAATCCTTATCTATTCCTATGTGTACCTATTGCAAGAAAAAAGGACACGTCATTTCTGATTGCCTCAAATTGAAATATAGGCATCAGAATCAAGATAAACCTATCCCACATGCTCTTATTTCCAAGAGGGCAAGGTCACGGTCATGTAATGAGATCAATACATTGTTGGGTCTCAAAAACCCTAGTCTGATCTTATTATGGAGAATTATGAACCATTCATGTCGAAGGGTTCTATATCACTCTTGGGTGATTTGGCCAATCCTGTCCCTATTAAAATGTTATGGGATACAGGAGCTTCTCAGTGTCTTTTAGTGTCAGGTATTTTGTCATCTTCTGAGAGTCCTGTTCTAATGAGAGTGTTCTCATTCAGGAAGTAGACTGCGTCTTTGTTAATGTTCCTCTCCATTCTGTAAATTTTTTCATTAGACTTAGTTTCAGGACCTGTGAAAGTCGTAATAATGTCTAATTTACCCGTTGAGGGCATTCATTTATTGCTAGGCAACGATCTAGCTGGAGACAAGGTTGTGGTTAATCCACTTGTAACTGACAAGCCTTCTTTGGATCAGAAATTTGATCCTATTGAAAAAGAATACCCTGATTTATACCCAGCTTGTGCAGTTACCAGAGCTATGGCAAAGAAAATTCTTGAGAATGATTTTGCTAAGGAATGTATTCCTTTAGCTGACACGTGCATTGTTCAGGCTTTTGATGAGGTCACTTTCCCTTCTAATGCGGATCAATCAAAAGGTACTGATCATAGTGATCCTCTTTTAAATACTCATTCTCTTTTTTCTAATCAGGGTGACACACGACAATCACTTGTCGTCGAACCGGAAAAGGATCCTGAGATCTCCTGTTTGTTTCAGAGGGCCATTAGTGAAACTGAAGCTACTGAAGTACTTGTCTGTTACTTCCTTAAAAATGGAAATCTTATGAGAAAATGGAGACCTCCCGAGGTACCTGCTAGTGACGAATGGTTAGTGAACTATCAGATTGTGGCTCCAAAATCTTACAGACAGGAAATACTTAGTTTGGCCCATGAAACTCCTCTGGCTGATTATTTAGGGATAAAT
This sequence comes from Megalonaias nervosa, assembly GCA_016617855.1. Lineage (NCBI taxonomy): Eukaryota > Metazoa > Mollusca > Bivalvia > Unionida > Unionidae > Megalonaias > Megalonaias nervosa. The sequence goes on along the minus strand of JAECUM010067048.1, from coordinate 3,493 downwards.
AAAACTTATCACTAGATCTTGACTCACTTTTTTTGGCCAAAAATCAAAGGTGATGTTTCTAAGTTCTGTAGATCTTGTCATACTTGTCAAACGGTAGGAAAACCCAATCAGAAGATACCTCAGGCTCATCTACAACCTATTCCTGCATTTGACTAACCATTCAGTACAATTATGGTAGATTGTATTGGTCCCATACCAAAGACCAAGTCAGGCAACCAACATTTGTTGCCCATTAAGTGTGCGTCAACAAGATTCCCGGAGTCGATTCCTTTGAGGAATATTAAAACCAAAAACATAGTTAAAGCTTTGATAAAGTTTTTTACTCAATTTGGCCTCCCAAATCTGCCCAATTGGATCAAGGGTCAAATTTCATGTCTGGAACTTTCCAGCAAGCCATGCACGAATTAGGCATTCAACAATTCAAATCTTCTACCTATCATCCTGAGAGCCAAGGGGCTTTAGAACCATTTCATGAGACTTTGAAAAACATGATTAGATAGTATTGTTTTGATACAGGTAAAGATTGGGATGAAGTCATTTATTTACTTTTGTTTGCAATTATATATAGAGTCCGTTCAGGAATCTTTAGGATTCAGTCCCTTTGAACTGGTGTTCAGACATATCGTGCGTGGACCTTTGAAGTTATTGAAAAAGAAACTTCTTTCAAATGAAGATATAGAACTTAATCTTCTTGATTATGTCTCTGATTTCAAATATAGATTGTCAAAAGCTTGTGAGGTCGAAGAGCACATTTGCACTCTACTCAATCAAAAATGAAATCAAGATATGATAAAAACGCAAGAAATAGGAGTTTTCATTCAGGTGGTAGAGATATAGCTCTCTTGCCCATTCCACAAAATAACCTTCAGGCAAAATATTATGGTCCATACACGGTTGAAAGGAAAATAACTGATTTAAATTACATCATAAATACACCTGGGAGGCGAAAACAAAAACAACTTTGACACATCAATATCTTAAAGGAGTATATTGAAAGAGATAGCCAGGTAAATTATATAATTAATTTAGTTGTACCTGTCCCACCAACTGAGGATTTGAGTGAAGGAATTCAGTTGATTCTACTAATCTTGGAACAACAAATCTTCGAAATTCGGAAATTATGGAAAATCTAGACCAGAAACTTTCTCATTCACAACAACAAGAAAAGGATGAACTTAAACAATTATTGTATGAATATGAGCACTTGTTTCCAGACGTTAGAATTAGCGATTCAAGACACATGAAACAACACCCATACAGGATGATCCCTCTCAAACAGGAATACTTGAAAAAGGAGATTCAGTATTTACTGGAGAATGATTTTATAGAGCCCAGTAAGAGTGATTGGAGTTCACCGTGTATGCTTGTTCCGAAACCAGATAAAACTTTCCGAATGTGTACTGATTATAGGAAGGTGAACAGTGTGACAAAACAGATTCATTTCCATTACCAAGAATCGATGACTCTATCGTCAAAATTGTAAATGCCAAATACTTCACCAAATTCGACCTTCTGAAAGGATTTTATAAAATTCCACTAACAGAAAGGGCAAAAGAAATTTCGGCATTTGTGACTCCAGATGGACTCTACCTATATAAATTAATGCAATTTAGGATGAAGGGTTCTCCAAGTACATTTCAACGCCTTATGAATATGATTACCTCTGCTCTAGACAATTGTGATGCTTATATTGATGATGTCATCATCTGCAACAACACCTGGAAAGAACATCTAGTCACGATTTGGAAATGTTTTGACAGACTCACTGATGCAAATTTGACTATTAATTTATCTAAAAGTGAGTTTTACCGTGCTTGTGTTACTTTTCTAGAACATGTTGTGGGACATGGTCAAGTTAAACCTATAGATGCTAAGGTAAAGGCTATCTCTGAATTTTCTGTGCCTGTCAGTAAAAAGCAGCTGATGCGATTTTTGGATATGGCTGGATACTATTGCAAATTTTGTTCTAACTTCTCTAATATTAATGAACCCCTGACAAACGTGTTGAGAAAGAAAAACAAGTTTCTTTGGACTGAAAAATGTCAAGAGGCTTTTTATAGGTTAAGAGCCATACTTAAAAGTGCACCAGTTCTAACAGCTCCAGATTTCAATCAACCATTCAAACTATCTGTGGATGCAGGTGATGTTTGGGTTTGAGCGGTATTGATTCAAGATGATAGAAATGGTGTAGAACATCCAGTGTGCTATTTCTCTAAAAAATTAAATAATCACCGAAAAAACTACTCAACAATCGAGAAGGAATGCTTGGCTTTAATATTGGCATTACAGCATTTTGAAGTTTACATCAGCTCAGCTCCTTCTCCGGTTGTTGTGTATAGTGATCACAACCCCCTTACTTTCATCAACAGGATGAAAAATAAAAATCAAAGACTATTATGGTGGAGTTTATTTTTGCAAGAATACAATCTTGACATCAGGCACATGAAAGGAAAAAACAGTTTAATTGCAGATGCACTTCCCCGTGTATGGAAATATTATTTTCATATACACCTTTGTATAATTCATAAGTTCTTCTTTTGTAATTTTTTTTTTTCCCTCGTGCATAGTTGATATCTGGTAAAAAAGAAAGCTTTATTACATAAATCTTATTTTTCTCTTTATGGAGGAAAGTGTTACGACCATGTAGTTTAATTACTTGTGTGTTAAAATTTGAATTCTTTTTATTTCATTTTTGTATCATTATATTTTATTATGATGATGATTATGTTCACGGGATCTGATATTTTTGAAAGAAACATCGTGTTTATTTAGAACGTAAATATGACTCTCGGCTTTCGTAAGTTTTGTTTTAGATTGCCGGGTGGATAAACAGCCGGCATAAACGATTGGTTGTGGCCAATGTCATTTCCTAAGCATACGTGATTACATCATGTACTGCGATTGTTAGATGATGAAATAACCACGCAGTCTTCGTACGTGTGCATGAAATGACGTTTTTGTTTCGGTTTAAAAACACTTAGGTCCCTGTGAAATGGTCAGAGTCGTTCTTATACCTTGAGAAGAAGATATTATTCTTCTTGTGCTGGAAAGAGTTTATTTTTGTTTACATCTGTAGAGCTCGAGATGTGTCTTGTTATAGATGACAGCTATAGGAGTTCATCTACTTTTTAAATAATAATTTATTTTTCCCTGGAGAACTACACAACTGGTTTAGGACAAAGACATTCAGCGAAATTAATTCTAAATTGGAATAGCACAGTACAAATTGTGGTTCAACGTGAAATTCTGGACATTTGTGTAAACACTTCATCTGACGTCATCGTCCTCCATCTTGGAACGTCATCAAGATTCGAACCTGGATTCAGTTAAAATTATTTAGTGATAGGACTTGTATATTTTCAGTACTAGGATAAATGTTTGGATTTTCTTCACAAACCGTAAGTCCTATTTCATATTTTCATTTTTCCACCGTGTTTTCTAGGGAAATAAATTCTTTTTGTTATATATATATATATATATATATATATATATA
>JAECUM010067046.1:0-28588 GCA_016617855.1 Megalonaias nervosa | reverse complement strand
TCAGTATAAAATGTTTGGGTATCAACAGTTTTTTGGTGGACTCAGTATGAAACATTTGGATATCAACAATTTTTTGGTGGATTCAGTATAAAGCATTTGGGTATTAACAGTTTTTTGGTGGACTCAGTATAAAACATTTGGGTATCAACAATTTTTTGGTGGACTCAGTATAAAACATTTGGATATCAACAGTTTTTTGGTGGACTCAGTATAAAACATTTGGGTATCAACAATTTTTTGGCAATTGTACTTTTGAGCAGGGCACCCATTTTGTTTCATCCTCTTGACTGTGTTATAAAATGGTAGTTTAAAGTGCCATATGCAGTCCTACTGTGTTATAAAATGGTAGTTTAAAGTGCCATATGCAGTCCTACTATGTTATAAAATGGTAGTTTAAAGTGCCATATGCAGTCCTACTGTGTTATAAAATGGTAGTTGAAAGTGCCATATGCAGTCCTACTGTGTTATAAAATGGTAGTTTAAAGTGCCATATGCAGTCCTACTGTGTTATAAAATGGTAATTTAAAGTGCCATATGCAGTCCTACTGTGTTATAAAATGGTAGTTTAAAGTGCCAATCACATTATATACCAAATCAAATTATAGTGAGAACAGGATATGGTACTGAACCATGGTATAATGAGAACCACATATTTACCAAGTTGCAGTATAGTGGGAATAATCAGTGTATTGAATTATTTTTAGAATTGTGTTATAATGAGGGATAGCTGTATTTGGTGTTTTAACTAGGGAAAGTTTTATGTTGTGTCATAATGATTAATAGTTCTGTTTGGTGTTATAATGAGGAATATCTCTTTGGTGTTATAATGAGTATTATCTCATTTTGGTGTTATCATGAGGTTTAGCTCTTTTTGTGTTATAATGAGGTTTAACTCTTTTTTGTGCTATAATGAGGTTTAGCCCTTTTTGGTGTTATAATGAGGTTTAACTCTTTGGTGTTATAATGGGGTTTAACTCATTTTGGTGGTTAGTAACATCATGTGATTATAAGTCACTTCGTATAACATGCATTCTGAGTCACTTCACATCACATGCGTTGTCAGTTCACATTACATGCATTTACAGTTACTTCACATCACATGCATTGTCAATCACTTCACATAAACCAAGACAAGCCATAAATGACTAATTTTTAGACTATGTGTTTTACCATTAATTGTCACCAATGAAATGTAGTTAAAGGATTGTTGTTCTCAGAACAATGACTTGAGCAATAGTGTTATCATTGTTTCTATGACACAGGCTTATGACAACCAGATTTCTCAGTTGAAGGCAGAGCTTCAGAAAGAGATGGAACATGAGCCTGTTAAGACTAGTGTACGCCCCCAGATCAAGCAGCCCAAAGTCAGCCCACCCAAGAGTCTGAAGAAGCAAGGTGATACAACATCCAAACAGCAAGGTGATACACCTCCCAAACGGCAAAAAGATTTGGAAGGCAGTAGATCAGATGCTGACTCCACACAGAGTTCACCATCAGTCATTGAAGAAAAGGAGAAAGGTAGCATGTCAATAAATTTGGATTGTACTTCAAATGTTTTGTATCTTAACTGCATTGAAAGTGACATGGGTATCTAAGCAACTTGCTTGGTTGGTTGGAAGTAGTGTACACATATTATAGAATGATAGGTAATTATGTGTACACACATATTATAGGATGATAGGTAATTATGTGTACACACATATTATAGAATGATAGGTAATTGTGTATACACACATATTATAGAATGATAGGTAATTAGGTGTACACATATAGAATTATAGGTAATTATGTATACATACATAGAATTATAGGTAATTATGTATACACACATAGAATGATAGGTAATTATGTGTACACATATTATAGAATGATAGGTAATTATGTGTACACAAATATAGAATGATAGGTAATTATGTGTACACACACACATAATGATAGGTAATTATGTGTACACACATAGAATGATAGGTAATTATGTGTACACATATTATTGAATGATAGGTAATTATGTGTACACATATTATTGAATGATAGGTAATTATGTATACACATATTATAGAATGATAGGTAATCATGTGTATGCACATATTATAGGATGATGGGTAATTATGTGTATACATATATCAGAATGATAGGTAATTATTTCTATACATATATCATAGAATGATGGGTATATATATATATATATATATATATATATATATATATATATATATATGTGTGTGTGTGTGTGTGTCATAGAATGATAGGTAATTATGTGTATGCACATATGATAGACTGATGGTAATTATGTGTATACTTATATCAATCTGTGTAATTATGTGTGTGTATCATAGAATGATCATTGTGTGTATGCATATATCATAGAATGATGGGTAATTATGTGTGTACATTTATCTTAGAACAATAGGTAATTGTGTGTGTGTGTATGTATAATAATAAAAAAATGATAGGTAATTATGTGTATACATATATCATAGAACAATAGGTAATTGTGTGTATGTGTGTGTGTGTGTGTGTGTGTGTGTGTGTGTGTGTGTGTGTGTGTGTGTGTGTGTGTGTGTGTGTGTGTGTGTGTGTGTGTGTGTGTGTGTGTGTGTGTGTGTGTGTGTGTGTGTGTGTGTGTGTGTGTGTATATATGTATAATAATAAAAAAATGATGGGCAATTATGGACTTATTATTGCAGTAATGTTCAAGGAGAATTGAAGGGTATTTAGAGATATTTAAGATCTACCTTGTTTGCACATTATATGTTTTGTGAGTAAATACAAGCTGAGACATCTAATAGTAATTTTGACTGGCTGAAATTGATAAATATCATTTCTAAAAAAGAAAGAAAACATTCTTCTTGCAAGCATATGTATCAGATGGATGAAAAATTTCATGGAAAGTAAATGTTACTTTATTTATTTGCAGACCAGAAGAGTATATCTCCACAAACTCGTCCATCTCCAACAACAAACCGTGTGCAGCTGGACAAGATTTCAGAAGCTAGTGAATCCCCAGCTACATGGTCTGACAAGAGTGGTGAGATTGGCAGTGTAAAATCTCGAATCAGATCTCAAGAGAATGCATCTGTATCACAACATGAGGAAAAGACAGATGAAATTCCAGAGATGATCGAACAAGTAGAAGTCTCAGACCAAGAGGAGAAATCCTACCCTGGCATCAGCATATCACTGAATAAACCAGAGGAAGACCTGTATGATGTGACATACACGCCTGATTTTACCGAAGAACCTGTGACTGGTAGTGTGGCACCGCATGACAGGCAGACTATTAGTGAAAAGAATCTACCATCAGAAGCACTTGAAAATAAACTTCCATTATCAGCACGGACAGTTACTGATCATATATCGGAGAATATTTCTGAATATGTGTTTGAACAACATTCAGAGGATGAACGATTTGGTCAGACATTTGATTTGAATAAGACAGGATATGACATGGATGAGGACTCTTTTATTAAAGAGGATAGAAATGAAGATTCAAGTGAAAGTGAACCTCGATCTTCGAGATCAGTTTCACAGCCTGATTCTCGACCATCCAGTGGAAGGAGTGAGTCAGTGCAGAGTCCGTATTCAACAGAATCTGAAAGGCAGGAACTGAACACACCGATTAAGCCGACAGACTTTGAGAGGGATGATGAAAAGACTATTAGCAAGAAATCTGCCTTTATCAATCAACTTCAAGATATTGACGATTTGCTTGGAGGTCCTCTTGAGGATGAATTTGATGAGGAATTGACACCTACAGCTTCCCCACGACCTACAGATGAAGGTAAGGAGAGATTTAGTCTTTTCGATGCCTTGGAAGAATTCCAGATTGGTGATCGTGTAATGGCTACTGGACCTCACCACACACGCAAAACTGGTACCCTTCTGTTTAAAGGTAGTGTGGATTTTGCACAGGGTATTTGGGCAGGTGTGGAGCTTGATGAACCAGATGGGCAGCATGATGGTATGCAGGATCGAAAAAGATACTTTACTTGTCGACCCAAACATGGACTTCTTGTACCAGGAGATGACGTTACAGAGGCTCCATTAGAAATGACACCTGAAGTTATACAGGACTTGCGTGCAAGTGTGGAAAGTGTTGCTGGTTCAGAGATGTCAGATTCTGAATTAAATCAAATGATCAGTGAGGCTGATAAAAATGTTCAACTTTTTGAACTGGAGAAGGAAAAGGCACAATTTCACAGGCAGGATCAAAAGCCCAGTCCAGTTAAAAATAAAGATAAGGCAAGAAGGGAGGAGCTTGCAGATAGAATTACTGATGAACTTTTAGAGTCTGTTATTAAGGAAGATCTGAGTGCTATTGGAGAAATCAAATCGAAGCAAGTCAAGATGAAAAAGATACCGCCAGAGGTGGCCCCAAAACCAAAGATGAAGCCACAAATTAACAAATCTGGTGAAGTCATGAATGGAAATATTGAGGAACAAATGTTGGATGATCCTAAAGCAAGAAAAGCAGAAGCTGCTGCAAATAGAGCGGTTAAGAATCTTCTCAACGATGCCATATCTCACATACTTACAATTAAATCTAAACGAATACTTAGGGAAACAGAAGAAGTTCAAGAGAGGGAAGCAGAGGAAGTTCGAGAGAGTGGCTATGACGATGAAGAGCCAATTCAGTCACCAACAGAGGAATTAGAGCGTGTCCTTGGAAAGGAGGATAAAACACCACATACTCCACCTAGACCAGGTTCCCCTGTACCAGGAAGCCAGCCCTCTGTAATGAATGTAAGTAATAGCCATTACCATGGAAACATAGGACTCATTCATCTTTTGAGTCTAATCCATACATGGGGTTTAATGAAAAGGAACAGTCTCAGTATCTGAATTGCAACACTAGTGATTGAGAAAGAGTAGAGAAGCTCAAAACATTTACTTTGATAAGTTACAGAATTGGAGGGAAAGAGTTACAAACTCTGCTGTTCATGCACTGCAACGTCTTTTGCTATTTCTGTCTGTTTATGACCCATTACCTGTGATGTCAGTTTTATATGTTGGTCACAATTTCTTTCTTCAGAATAACTTTTGAAAAACTATCATGTAATGAAACTTAATTTGATGTAAGGCTTTACATGAAGAAGATCTGGATTAAGTTCAGTTTTATGTAAATATGGCCCAAATGTGTTCTTCAGCATGATGTATAGACACATTTCTAGTTAAAAATTACACATTAAAACCACTGGCCTTTTCCATATATTAAGTAAATGTTGATTGGCAATTTCTACATACCTGTGATTCTTCTGATGGTAGGAAAAAATGCCATTTTAAAGGCTGTCTATCACACATGCCATTTTATAGGTGAAATATATCGCTTTTGAAAATAAAGATTTTTTAAAAAAGGAATGAAAAAAAAGACAAACAAAATCTGGTATTTTAATGTGTTCTATAAACACACTGCAGAAACCAACAAGAACCAGTAACCTGGGGACTGGAATTGTTCCACCAGTGCAATGATGCATAATGAGTAGTCATATAAGAAGTGTTGAACAATGGCTAACATGGGTACACAACAAGATGGAAATCAGTTAACATATTGTTGTAATTTGGAGACCTTTAAGCCAAATATTGTATGTTTTTTTTGAGGTGTTAGAAGTAATCAAGGGGTCAAAGGTCATATATGATGGCTTCTGAGTCTTTGATTATAAATTGACCAACCTTTGATAGAGTTGGGATAAAAAAGAGAAACTTACCAAAAATTCAGCAAAGAACCATGAGTAAATATCTTGAATTTTTTACAAGCAAATACGTAAGGGAAGCTGTTATGCTTTTCTGTTAGTTTATGTTAAAATGCTGAATTTTTCACTTTCTCCCAGTTCCAGCTAAGAAATGTTACAACTTGACAGATAAAGGCACAGTCACATAGGAGCAGTATATCTTTTATAACAGACCACATCTACTTTGAATGCCTTGTTTGAGACTGGAATAAAAGTTGATAAAGTGGCACTAGCAGAGACAATGTTTGCAAATTGTTTGGCTGGGAACAATTTACCATTCCTCATTGCAGATTATTGTGCTTGAAGTTGTGTTTTCAGACTCAGAGATTGCACAGAAATTTTCATGCCAGTGTGCAAAGACAACATAGATTGCAACTTGAGTCCTAGCCCTCTGCTAGGGCAGACAAGTGTGGGAGTCTGAAGTTAATTGTTATAACTGAGAAAACATATCATAGGAAAAATTCATGTTTTGTTTTCAGTCCCCTTAAAATTCATCAAATTTATGTTGATCAAAATCTACTGGTGTAGAAGCCATTTTCCATATTAAAATTTTGAAATCTGATGATTTGATCTCCTTGTACATGTCACATGTAAGTTCCAGTCAAAGATAATCTGCACTAGTTTGGAGTAAATTATGAATTTAGAATAGGGTTTTGGAACAGAGTATTTAGATCAAACTGAGATTAGTTGTTTTTTTAAACAGCAGTTTAACACATTATTGGGTATATCGTGCCGATTCTTGGTAGTCTCTCGGGGGCCGAGGAAGACATGTTGTGCAGTCTCATCAACGATGGACGCGTATGTGGCTCCGGAGTCCAAATTCCGATGAACACAGGCGGTTGTAGGTGGGGCATGGGACACCGGTACTTGGGGGTAGCTGAGACGCAGCTCTGTGATGTCTCTCACGGGCTGCAGCAAGACGCTGGCGGCAGTCAGCCTCAAAGGTGGAACTGGCTTTTCTGGTCAGGGCTCGCCAGTGACTTCTGTCTGAGGCAGCGAGCTCGAGCTGATGGGGTTAAAGGTCTGCCCATTTGATGTGCGTCTTGAGGTTGTCTTTGTACCTCTTGTGAGGGCAGCCTTGGTTTCGGTTGCCTTGGACTAGCTCGCCAAAGAACAGTTGCTTTGAGATTCTGTTTTGATCCATGTGGATGACATGGCCGGTCCAACGAAGGTGGGCCTGGATCAGTTTGGCTTCGATGCTTGTTGTATTTGCTCTATCAAGGACTTCCTGATTGGGAATTCGCTCCTGCCACTTGATCCTCATGATGGCTCTCAGGGAGCGCTGGTGGAATTGTTCCAACCGACTGATGTGCCTTCGGTATACAGTCCACATTTCACAGCCATACAAGAGAGACGTCAGGACAACTGCATTGTACACCTTCAACTTTGTTGACAAGTGTATATCCTTGTGCTGCAAGACCTTTGAAGTCGTCCGAGTGCTTGGCTGGCTTTTTGGATCCTCGCAGTGATCTCTTTGTCCAGGGAGCCATCATTGGATATTGTGCTGCCTAGGTATTTGAAGCTGTCCACATTCTTCAGCTGCGTGTCGCCAATGGTGATGCAGGGTTGTGAAGGGACAGTGTTTGGGGCAGGCTGGAAGAGGACTTCTGTCTTTCCTAGGCTAATTGTGAGTCCGAACAGATTGGAGGCTTCAGAGAACTTGTCCACAATTGTCTGTAGGTGAACCTCTTCATGGGCCATGAGGGCACAGTCATCTGCAAAGAGTGCTTCAGTGATGAGTCTTTCAAGCGTCTTGGTTTTAGCAGCTAGGCGTCTGAGATCAAACACTGAACCATCCAGGCGATATCTAATGTAGATACCAAGGTCAAGGTCACGGATGGCGTGGAGCAGTACCTTTGTGAAGAAGAGGTTGAAGAGCACCGGAGCGAGTACACAGCCCTGTTTGACACCATTAGATATGGGGAATTTCTCAGAGGGTCACTGTCTGAGAGAATCTCTCCAGTCATGTCATCATGGAAAAGCCGGATGAGGTTGGTAAACTTCTGAGGACAACCAAGCTTCTTGAGTATTACCCACAGTGCGTCTCTGTTGACTGTGTCGAATGCCTTCATCAGGTCCACGAAGACGGCATACAGATTCATGTTCTGCTCAAGGCACTTCTCTTGGACTTGTCTTACTGCGAAGATCATGTCAGCAGTGCTACGGTCTGGGCGAAAACCACGTTGAGACTCAGGTAGGTTATCTTCTGACACTGATGCGATAGGTCTGTTGAGAATGAGGCGAGCAAGTATTTTGCCAGCTATGGAGAGTAGGGAGATGCCTCTATAGTTATTGCAGTCCACACGTGTGCCTTTATTCTTATAGATGGTTACAATTGATGCGTCTCGGAGCTCGTCTGGCATATCCTCTTCCGTCCAGATGCTGGTTAGCACATTGTGGAATGCCTCTAGAGTCTGTTCACTGAGAGCCTTTTACACCTCCGCTGGGATGCCATCCTTACCAGTTGCCCTGCCACAGTTCATTTGTTTAATGGCCGTCCTTAACTCCTCTATCGTTGGCGGAACATTCAGTTGGTCATGCGTTGGCTGTTGGAGTATTTGTTCAAGAGCAGAATGGCTAACCGATGAGGGCAGGTTTAGGAGTTGGCTAAAGTGCTCTTTCCATCTGTCCTTAATGCCAGCCTTGTCCTTTATTAGTGTACTGCCATCTGCAGCAAGCAAGGGGGCAGAACCAGACTTTGAAGGGCCGAAGATTGACCTGATGGCACTGTAGAACTCTTTGGAGTTGTTAGTGTCGGCATAGTGTTGCACTTCATTAGCTTTCGTTTCCCACCACTGGTCATGCATCTTGCGGATTTCTCTCTGAGCCTCTGCTTGATAGGATTTGAAGTGGTCCTTTTTGGGATGGAGTTTGGGTCATTCTGCCAGTCCATGAATGCTTTATTTTTTCTGGCAAGCAGATCTTCAATGGCATCGTTGTTCTCGTCGAACCAGTCTTGATGGGTTCGCTTCTTGGGGCCCAGAGTCACCATAGCTGTCTCTCTTATCATGTCCCTGAGCTTGTTCCATTTCTCGGAGGCACTTCCATGTAAAGGTCCGTTGGGAGACATTTTTTCATCTAGGCTTTTCTGGAAATCAAGCTGGATGGAGGCCTGCTGAACTTTGACAATGTTGAATGCTGTGCACATATGCTTAGGGCGCCTTGGGTGATGTGGGGCAATGCGCAGTTTTAGGGTGGTTCGGACAAGTCTGTGGTCTGTCCAACATTCCGCTCCTCGCATGGCCTTGGTGATGAGGACATCCTGGGCATCACGCTGACGGACTATTACATAGTTGATTAGGTGCCATTGGTGAGATCTGGGGTGCATCCAGGTGTTCTTGTGTTTGTTCGCCATTCTGAACATTGAGTTTGTGATAAGGAGGTCAAATTCTGCGCATTTGCTGAGTAACAGCAGGCCGTTGTTGTTCATCTTGCCGACACTGTGCTTGCCAAGTACACCTTTCCATCGACCACAGTCACAGCCAACACGGGCGTTGAAGTCCCCCAGTAGTATGATTTTGTCATCAGCTGGAATTGAGCATAGTACAGAGCTGAGGTCTGCATAGAACTGCTCGATGGTTTCTGCTGGGCTCGTGAGGGTAGGGGCGTAGGCGCTGATGATTGTTGCGTGGCGTTTGTGGCTTATAGGTAGCCGCATTTTCATTAGCCTCTCATTAATACCAACAGGCAGGTCCGGGAGCTGCTTCAGAAGGCTTGATTTGATAGCCGGGCCGACTCCGTGGATCCTGTCTTCGTTTTGGGCTTTTCCTTTCCAGAAGAAGGTGTAGCCGCTTGCAAGCTCTGTCAGAGAACCCTCCTCTGCGAACCTGGTTTCACTCAAGGCCACAATGTCAATACTGTAGCGTGAAAGCTCCTTAGCAATTAGGGCTTTTCTCCTGTAAGGTCTTGCTACATTCTTTTTGTCCATAAGAGTACGGATGTTCCATGCTCCAATAATAAGTTTCTTTCTTTCTTGGTTTCGACCGCAGATGTGGATGATCTTGCCAGCCACGGCAAGCTGGCCAGTTTTTGATCGTGCTGATTAAATGGGAACTAAGTGCCCTTCCCAAGGACACACTGAGGCAGCTGATCTGGCCTTGCCTGTGTGGGTATCAAACCTGCAACTCTTGCATTACAAATCAATGCTAAGCACCTGAGATTCAAAAGTGTTTACAATGAACAGGACCTTTAAGCATTATGTAAGGGATGATATTTAATTTTTGTTTTATACATTGGTTCATGTTAGCGATGTTAAATTGTTTAGTTTGTGGTGATAAGTTTAACTATTGTCCAATACAGCTACTGTTAATTAAAGAAGAACCTTTAGGCAACTTCATTTTAAAGACCACTGCACAGAATTTTGACCAACTTTTTGTAGAAAGCATCCAGCTTAAAAGCCTTGCAGGTTTATGCATAGATGTCAAAAGAAGTTGACAGAGTTTGAGAAAACACCCTGGCATAAGCTTTTAATGTTTTAAGATTGTTGCCGATGTGTCATACAGAATGAATACCATGTCTACAAAATAGAAAAATCTTTAAATGCATAAAGCATACTAATCAAAATTTGAAGGTAATTGTCAATCAGGTGACTGATTTGAGGCTCACCTGAGCCTCTTGTTTATAAATTTGAGCCACAGATTCATTAATTTTATATTTAATTACAGAATGAAGGTATGACACCACATGATAGTGGAACATTTGAAGATGAACATCAGTTTTTTGATGATGACATGTGGCCTGTGAAGGCACCTCCCCCTTACCCAGGAACAGAAGCATCCCCAGGTCAGTAAGATTGAAGTTTATAGTTTGGTTTTGTTTAGGTCAGTTGTACATGTTATTACAGTTATACCAGATAACTTATATACTCACTTATAAGTCAGTTGTACATGTTATTACAGTTATATCACATAACTTATATACTCACTTACAAGTCAGGTTCAACTGCAAATTGCATAGATCCAGATTTGCCATTGTGTAATGCTACTGCAGATCGGAGTCTGTGCAATATATTAAGAGTGGTCAATAGACCCAGATCTGCTGGTGCATTATCCAATGGCAGATCAGGGTCTGTGTTGTTTGCACTTGGACTTGACTTAATAGCACGTATGTAAAGCACTGATTCTTATGGCCCATTAGGACCTGGACAGTTGTTAGACAGGTTGAAATTTGGCTTTGTAGTGTATGGACAGTTGACAGGATTGTAGAAATTTGGCTTTTCTTAGTGTATGGACAGTTGACAGATGGGTAGAAATTTGGTTTTGTAGTGTATGGACAGTTGACAGATGATAGAAATCTGGTTTTGTAGTGTATGGACAGTTGACAGATGGATAGAAATCTGGCTTTGTAGTGTATTTACAGTTGACAGATGGGTAGAAATTTGGCTTCATAAGTAGTTTATATGGACAGTTGACAGATAGGTAGAAATTTCACTTATTATATAGTGTCTTTCGTATTGACTGAATAAGTCATAAACAGAAAGAAGAAGAACCTGATAAGAATCTTAATGCCAGGCCACACAGATTGAGTTAGATCAAGAGAAGCATATTCATGCAAATATTGTACAAGCTGAACTTAAAATTTGATACTGTGCTTTGACTTTTCAGAGTTTTCATATCTGTAAGAGACAAAATTGAATAACAAATCATTTTGCTGGTCTTAAATGGTAGAGGTATATCATAAAAGAATTTGCTGGCAAGATATCCCATTCTTCAGAACTGTTGTATATAATAAAGGCTTGATTGAATTAAATTTATATTAATTTTTCTCCATTTTCAAAAAATATTACTACTGATCTAAATATTATTTCAGATGTTAGAGGTGAAATTTCTCAGTCAGAATTACAACGACTTACAGATGAGGTATTTTATGCAGTTCCTCATAAAAATGAGGAGGTATCAAAAATTGTTTCAAGTGCTGTGGATATTTTCTGGAATCAGCGACGCTGTGGTGAACCTATAGATGGCATAGAGCCACCAGAGTCATTTTTCTCTAAGGAGGAAGAAGATGGACAAGATTTTATTAGTAACAGCCAACGTGTTTATAAAAAATTGTTATTCGATCTGACAGGAGAGATTATACAAGATATTTACAAAGAAGATGATATTGAATCTACCCCACCATGGCATAAAGCAAAACGTAGGCAATCCAAATACTGTAAGATTTCTTCACCTCCAACAACAGTGGATGTATTGAAGTCCATTGTTCAGGAAGCCATTATTAACACTTTAGGCTTGAATGGT
The DNA here is from genome assembly GCA_016617855.1 of Megalonaias nervosa. Classification (NCBI taxonomy): domain Eukaryota; kingdom Metazoa; phylum Mollusca; class Bivalvia; order Unionida; family Unionidae; genus Megalonaias; species Megalonaias nervosa. Next base: position 16,620 of record JAECUM010067046.1, on the reverse strand, counting down.
GCACCAAAGGGAGACAGAGGAAAATGGGGAATTCGAAAGAAGAAAGATCATGTGGATAGCATCCTTGTTCAGGAATTACGTGAGGAAGAACCACAATGGGTTAATTATGATGATGATGAACATGCTGTAAAAATGCAATTAACAGAAACAATTTTTGAGTCATTATTAATGGATACAGTACAAACAATAAATAAAATTTACCGTCGACGGCAGATTCTGGCTGCACAGCAAGAAGCAAAATGAAATTGTCATTTGTTGAAACCAAGCCAGGTTCTGTGAATTTTTCAATGGAAGATGGTAAACCCTGTGATACATACATATATATATATATATATATATATATATATATATATATATATATATATATATATATATTTATTGACCAATTAAGGAAATTTGTGATAGAAGGAAAATGATGTATATATGGATTATTTATTTCCTTGATGGAGTGATGTGCGACGTTGTTTGCAAGATTGTCATGGGAATGATGTCACTGCCGCTCTTGAAGATCAAACACAGTTTTCACCATTGGAACCTCTTACTTTACTCTGTTGTTATGGGGGGGGAGATTCTTGCCTGTGAATGGCAAAATATAGGTATAACTTTTACAGTAGTGACCATCTCAATTACAGAGTTTTTTTACAATATGACTACATACCTGAATTTTACATGCTTCTTTGGTAAGATTTCAGGATTATAGCTTGTATCAGCAGAATGTTACATCATTGTAATGTTGATTATAAGTAAGACACTGTGTTCCAAGGAACAATTTTAACAAACTGGTAGCTTTTATTATTTATTTCTAGGGATTTATGAATAATTATAAGTTTTAAAGGAATTAATTATATTTTTCAACTGATAGTTGAGCATAAATTGTATAAATTTTTTAAAAGAACTCAGAGTTTTCTGATATAAAATAAGGGAGTAAAAAATTCAGATCTGATTAATGCATGTGCATAGATTGCCTATACCTTAAGAACATCATTCAACATTAAGCATCCAAAGTCATCAGTAGTTTAGATGGTATTATACTTAGTTCAGGTTGTCAAGACAAATAGTAATTATTTTTAGTACAGGACAAAATACCGTATTTTATGTTATATTTGCACTGTGTGTTTAAACAGTCTGGATAAATAAAATACAGTATTTGATGTAATATTCGCTCTGTGTGCTTGAACAGCCTGGGTAAATATGTAAAGTTCAGGTTCATCATAATAAACACACAATGAAACTGTCATAAACATTGTCCGTCCCCATGCATGTACTGTACTTGCTATAAGAGTAATCTCCTTTGTGTTGGGAGCTGCCCATTTTGGTAGGTCATTGTGTCTCCCAGTATAATCGTGCAGAACAAAATGTACATTGGTTCCTTTTTGAGGCTGATTTGGCATAAAAATGAAGTAGTAACACTACATCAGATATGGTGGTTAAGTTCCAACAAAGTCAGGGTGTTCTAGGCACGTTTTTCCTACCTCATGGCATGCAGATATCGAGAAATACTTGGAAGGGAATATATTTACAAGCTTTTGACTAAAATGAAGTGTTTGTACTTATTAACACATCTGCAAGTATCAAGGTAAATACAATTTATATCACCTCACAGAAAACTAGTATTTTTATCCCTGTCACACACATACACCAATTGTGAACAACATTAGCCAATTCTGCCATTATATAATTTGCTGAAATTATATATATATATATATATATATATATATATATATATATATATATATATATAAGCAATTTCACTGGTCCCTTGCTACAAGGTGTTCAATATAATACTGTCCCTTTTATTAGATGGGTATGGTCACGGACCACATTACATTATATTATGTAGAACCGTGTAATATGTACATCCGTATAATGTGACCTCAGTATAACACTACAGTGGTATGACTTAGATGAACAGTGTCATGGTCAGAGATCGTTGTACATTGATCTGATATCCAGCACATTATTAACCAATAGATATAGGTCTACATGGCTCATAGACACAAATATGCATGACTGAGTCTTTTACTTACCAGCAAATATGGGTCTACATTGCTCATAGACACAAATATACATGACTGAGTCTTTTACTTACCAGCAAATATGGGTCTACATTGCTCATAGACACAATGATACATGAGTTTCTTTTATTCACCAGCAGATTTGGGTCTACATTGCTCATAGACACAATGATACATGAGTTTCTTTTATTAACCAGCAGATTTGGGTCTACATTGCTCATAGACACAAATATACTTGACTTTATTTACCAGCCAGTTTAGGTCGATATTGCTCATAGACATAAGTATACATGACAGTGTCTTTTACTGATCAACAGATTTGGGTCAACATTGCTCATAAACACAAATATACCTGACTTTTAAGGGAGAATGACAAGTATTATCATCAATTTGGGTGATAAAGGTTATACATTATGTTGCAAATCTGAAACTGAATGAACAGCAGAAGCCCAGAGTCACAGTGATTCAGTAATTTGTATGCTAGACTAGTGACCACAGAACCAGAGCCACAGTGAGTCAGTGGTTTGTGGGCTTGACTTGTGACCAGAATGGTCCAGGTTCACACCTTGCCCAGACCAGGATGGGTTGTCTGTCTTGGTGTATATCTGGGAAGACACTACTTTAATTACCTCAGCATGGTATGACCAAATGTGTTGATAAAATAAATCATTCAATCAGTCAACCATTACCATATATACTCAATAATAATGTCTCACTGCAAACAACATAGACCCTGATCTGCTGTCACATTATGCAATGGATGGCAAATTAGAGCCTAACAAACTGCATAGACACAGATCTGCAGGCATGTTATGTAAGGGCCGATCCAGGTCTAAGCGGTTTAGTTGGATCCGAATTTTAAGCAGGTATATATGGTACCTCCAATAAATGGGGTTCTCATTGTGCAGAAAGGTGTACAGTTACATTTGTAATTTGTAATGCTATTGTATAAATAAAACAAACACTTTTTAAAACATTAGTTTAGTGTCAGTTGCTTTCCTTAGCTGTGTACGAAACCAGATTGCATTTCTTTAGTGGCCCATATTTTGACTCCAGTTTTTGTATTATTTACGAAACTATAATCATTTGATATTTATTTTTCAAAACCTCTTGTAGTTTTTTTAATCGCCCATTTTTATCATTTGCCCACAAAGCTTAGTGAAATGTATGCTATAAATTAGCTGAGAAACTTTACTGTCAATGGCAATATCATTCTGTCATGAGAAAACCTAACCAATTAGAAGATGTCAAATGCAAGTGATAAAAAAATCAGTCGAGAGAAGCCCATTGATATATTTCATAGTGTGTAAATTTATTTGTAGCTTGCAGGCAGCTTACTCATTATGTATCATTTTTGGTTAACATATCATACATGGCCAGATTTTGCATTTTTATTTTCAAAAAAAGGAGAATACATAAAGTTTTGCATTAATTACTTTTGCCTATATAAAATAAATATCATATCTCCTCAGTGAAAAGTACCACGGGTAGTTAATACATGTACTGCTCAAAAGTCCTTGCATTTTTTTCATAAAAAATAGTGAAAGTTTTACCATTTTCCTTTATTTTTTAACAAAATGAATATTTAATGAAGGATTTACACCGCAAAAGGAGTTACATAGTAAACATTTGTTACTGAATAAATTATTTATGAGTTTTTGTATTGGGTGATGTAAAAGGTCAAGAAAAAAGATATGTGTGTTTTCTATTGCACTGGTTTTAAAATTAGGGTAGGCACGTAATGTTTTTGTTTGTTTTTGGGGTGGGTTTTTTTGCTTTTTGTTGGGGGGGGGGCAGAAAAGTGCTAGAGCCAACAGTAAGAAACAGGAACAGTTGACTGACCAGAAAACACATTCTTTTTTTCGCCTAACTGCAAACAGTGTCGACATAGATCTATTGCATTGTAAAATCTCTTCTTTTTTTTTTCTCTGGTTGTGATATAAAAACAGATATTAATCTGCTGATGCAATGTGCTGTGAGAGCTCAGAGTCTTTGTTGTTTGCAGTTCATCTCGACTTATAAGCATGCATATTTTAAATGTGCATCATATACAGGTAATTAACACAGGTAATTAAAAGTGACCTTTAGAAGGACTTTGTTGTGGTATATGACAGATTGTGTGCATCATGTTTCTCATTTGTTATGGTTTATCTTCAAGGGCGTGCATTCATTAGTTAGTTCCTCTCATTTGACATGAACTGAGCTCCTTGTTACAGTTCTATTTTTATACTTTCTTTCGACTGGAGAAGAGTGTGTCTATTTACAATGAAAAACGCAAATTATATTTTTAAAAATTTGAAATAGTTACCTTTTGGAAGTCTGCATTAGGGTTATATCATACTATGATGTCAGTATTGTGTTACATCCACAAACTAATTGGTGAAAAATTGTTGCTTAGCAAATTAATATTTATATCTTTATTTGAATCTTCCCTGTAGCTGTTTACTATGTTTCTTCTGTTGTTTATTTTTACTTTTTCAGTAATGTCCACTGTTCTAATTTGATAGATTACAGCATTGTATTAGCATTGGTGTTTACCCTGCCTTTAAGGGAATTAACTCTAAAAGGGGAATTAACTCTAAAATATTTCCATAACACTTGTGGAAAATGTATATATATATATTTGTTACAATGGATACTGTAACAAGGAGAGCAATGTGTACCAGGAAGTTTGTAAGTACAGTGTGAGTATGAGAAAGTTCTTTATTTGAAACTAAAGAAGAATGAACAGAATGAGAAATGCATTTGCTTCTCGACATCAAAGTCGAGGTTACTGATGAAGGTCAATGTTGTTACCATTAAGGCCATTATTTCATCATTTGACATAATGTTTAACGTTTGATTTCAAATACACACAGTAGAATATCTATAATCTGGAAGGTGGTTATTCTTTTTAGGAAGCTGAGATAGATTAAGAATGAAATAAAAAATACTGAAAGTTGTATTCACAAATATACCTGGAAATTAATTAAATGGTCATAGTAATACAAATTTACATTATACATAATCAGCACATGTCTTTTCATTTTATAAATGTTTATATATTTCTTTAAAAGAGAATAGAAGAAATATTCATGCCAGTTCTCAGAAGGATTTGGCAACTTCATGAAAGATAGGGTCTGTTGTCAGTTCAGCAGATCAAGGAAAGTGGCCACTTCATTGCACTTAGAGTTTGTCATCATTTCCAGGAAGATGGCCACTTCATTGCACTTAGAGTTTGTCATCATTTCCAGGAAAATGGCCACTTCATTGCACTTAGAGTTTGTCATCATTTCCAGGAAAATGGCCACTTCATTGCACTTAGAGTTTGTCATCATTTCCAGGAAGATGGCCACTTCATTGCACTTAGAGTTTGTCATCATTTCCAGGAAAATGGCCACTTCATTGCACTTAGAGTTTGTCATCATTTCCAGGAAAATGGCCACTTCATTGCACTTAGAGTTTGTCATCATTTCCAGGAAAATGATAGCATGTCAACTTACATTACTTTTCAAAAGTTTTTTGCTTTTATTTCACATTTGCTTATATGAAATATTTTGGAATTACATGTAAAGTAAAATTGGAGTCATTCTCGAAACATTCCATGCAAAATTGTACAATGGCAATAAAGTTTGACAAATTTCTGCAAGTACACATTTTTAATTTGGTCTTTTCTTTCTAAATGTAAGTTACCAAAATTGTTTATTTTGTCATATTTTATCTTGAAACATTAAGATAGGAATTCTTTTAGTGCTTTTTTTTAAAATGGCAAAATTATTGATGCTGTGGCCCCTATAATACACACCTGTTGATTTTATCAATAAAAATGTCACAAAAATTATTAAATCATGGATTTTTGGGAGGGCAGTATATTTCATTCCTTAGTTTTCTCACAGATTCAGAACAGGTTTGGATTATACCTTCTAACATGTGTTTATAAGTGGCAGGTCCAACATAAGTTATGACAAGTCTGGGTTTGGCGAGAGGAACATCATTACAAAAAAGCACAGTTGCAGACATTCTTTTCTTCTTGCATGAGTATGAATTGGGTCAACCTTAAAGCTGTATGTACATGTACCATGGTAAAAGTCACTTGATCTAGTATCCAAATCAGGAAATTTCATCAGGCTGAACACGATAATTTTCCTGTCTCACCATATTTGACCCACTGACATTTTGTTTTCAAGTGTTCTTTAAATGTTGGCAGTATTTTCACTTTTTTTGGGTTTATTCTGTATTGTGGGAGTTTCATTTTCCTCAAATTTGCTTTTTATTTTCCACTGGATGAGTGGTCAAAATTACATAAACTCAAGACTCATCCTGATTTTCAGTCGTCACTTTTGAGGCAGAATGATGTGTAAAAGTCAGTTCGCGTTTCAGTGTTCTAGTTAGCGCTAATTCATGATTGGCACATATCTTTTGCGTCATTTATTTCAGGTTTTGCTGAAGAGGGCTTGAAGTGGAAGACTGGAATGTTCTATTTCAAGTACTAAGAATGGAATGTTCTATTTCAAGTACTTAGACTGGAATGTTCTATTTCAAGTACTTAGACTGAAATGTTCTATTTCAAGTACTTAGACTGGAATATTCTGTTTCAAGTACTAAGACAAAAGTTTCTTTGAACAGTATTGGACTTTAGATCTTGATGTTTTCATACGATTGTGGACTAGAATAGTGCTGGCTCACACACTGTTCTGTATATGATGTTCTAGTCTGACTGTCTTATACACAGCAATTCATGAGTACTCTTTCAGTGACATTGATTGGAATGGACTTTTGCAGATAGCTCAGTCAACATTTTACGCTCAGCGATGTAGCAACTTTGAAACTGCAGGTGACTACTTTTGATTTCCATTTCATGGAAATTGGGGAATGCTGATGGACTTTTTGATACATTTAGCTATTAGATCCAGTGGTGAAAATTATGTGTGCTGGACCTCAGACCAAAGCTATTTTCAGTCCCTGCATTTGACTTGATTTTCCCCCACTTTTTTTTCTTGCATTGTGTTCTTTTAGTTTAGAAGCATTTCTTGACCAATCATTAAAACTTTGAATTATACAATAAGGAAGACCAGCATTTCTTGACCAATCATTAAAACTTTGAATTATACAATAAGGAAGACCAGCATTTCTTGACCAATCATTAAAACTTTGAAATATACAATAAGGAAGACCAGTTTTTTTAAAGAACATTATCAGAATTTACTTAGCCTTGGATTCAGAATAATAATATTGTGGCCACTCAGAAAGATTGGTTGTTTTAATTATTTTATGTCGAGACCGTCATAATTACCTTGTGACCTTTGCCATTTCCAGTCTTCAGAGAACTGTGCATCTTCATATATAAACCACATGGGCATTTACTTACATCTCGCTTAAATCTTCTTTGTTTATGCCACAAAGAAAACATTCCATCGATTGCTATGCCTCAGGGCTATGAATTGTCTCCTTTTGTTTACAACACTATCATTTTGCATTGCATATGTTTGCATGTTTTGTTTACAACACTATCATTTTGCATTGCGTATGTTTGCATGTTTTCCTCACTTTCAAGTGAATTTCTTCAGTGCCTTTTATATGACTTATTAAGGCAGAATGTGTCATTTGTGATCCATGGCAGTTAAGCCATGGAAATGTCCAAACTATTTGCAGCATATCCTGATTTGAAAGACAACACTTTCACCTGTCATTTAATACTATATTATTCAAACCAGTTTGTTATCTTTTTAAAAATATAATTTGAGAACCTTTATTGCCCTGCAAGACCATATTTTATTGCCAGAAAGGGTGATCTGTCAAGACAGGATAAATAGATTGAATCAGAAATCTAAAGTACATGTAGTCAGATTTCTTATTAGCATCCAGTACCCATATTCAGAAAGCCCAAATAGTGATTTCACATAAATATTTTTGTATGTATTCTCAGGAAAGGTTTGGATTATTCCATGTAGTAGGAAATTTGATCATTTGTTAATGTACATCTATGTCACATGGAATAAAGTGGATTAGAATCTGACCTTCCTAGTCAGAACTGCATCGGATTTAATTTGAAATTTTACATATATCCCCTTGCTTCCATAGCTTCTAAAGAAGACAGCATGATGGCTTCACATTTTTTGTAAATAAAATTTTATAGAAAACCATACAGAGTTCCATTTTATGCTATGTACAATACAGACATAATTGCCAACAGTGTAGACCTAAATCTGATATTTTACACACAACAAGATCTACACTGTTTGTTATACAATAGTACCTGACTATTATGCTGTTCACTAAAGCTATATCACTATACTGTCTTACAAGTGAGGTAGGTTCGAGAAGAAAACTACATTCTGCAAAAGAAATGAGATCCATGACAAGACCCATGTTATATGAGAGACTGTTATCCTGACATGTCCTTTAATGAGGTCATTTTATATTGAGGTAGAGTTACTATGAAAACTACATTCTGCACCAATGACCACTTGTGTTATAAGGGGACACCTTTATATACTGAAGTGTCCCATAGTGAGGGAATACTGTATGATATCATAGTCCCTGATCTGCTGGTACATTATGTCATGGCAGATCAGTGTTCACACATTTCACAGTTGGGTGTGCATTATTTAGTGGTAAATATAATAAGAAATTAAGTGTTTCTGATTTATTAAAATAATAATGATGTCAGCAAAAACTGTTGTGTTAATTTATAAATCTTTTGTAACGAGGCTTGTATTTATGCTTGCTAATTTATTATTAATCTTTTATTCTTTCAGTTACTAAATTAAATAAATTACATTAGATAATGACGTCAGATAGATAGTTATTAAATGCATTATTAACATGTATAGTAGAGAAGGAAAAAATACAATATACGGCATGCACTCACTTACAAGTTGAGTCTAACTGCAAACAGCATAGACCCTGATTCTACCATTGCATAATGCACTTGCAGATCAGGGTCTGTGTTGTATATTCTACTGCTTATGCTTAACAAACTGCATAGACTTAGATCTGTCAGTGCATTATGCAGCCAGCAGATCTGGGTCTGTGCATTTTGCAGTCCAACTCAACTTACAAGTGAGTATAAATAGTAGTTTTTTCTATATTGTGATTGATAATATTTAGTAAGAGACACAGATATTAATACAGAAAAGTTCGATGTTTTCATTATTTTTCTACATTTATCTTGATAACACATACCAATAGTCTTTGTATTGCATCAGTCAGTACTTGTGCAAATTGTAGACATTCAGTGTTAATTGCTAGTGTGTTTTCTATTGTTAAAATCATCATGTACAAAACTTAAAAATTGTTATTTATTTTAATCATAATCTGAGTGTAGATTGAAATAAAAGTTCTGTATATAGATGTATTTCTTTTTTTGTCATAGAAACATCTATTTTTTCTACTTTGTATATTTGTGGAAAACCTCACCTTCTCTGAACTATGCATAGGTGATTATATCAATTTATGCTTCTGTAAGCTGTAGAGGCAAGTTTACAATAAAGGCTAACATTTAAATACTCTCTTTGTCTTCATTATCAAAATCAGTTCATTTACTGGACCCTTTCCAGGTTTGGGGGAGTATGGTATGTCATACACCTTTATGTCTAGTATGTCCTAGTCCATTATCCTTATGTCCTTCTTTTCCTGGTTAATGTGAGCCTCATGTGTCCTAGCCATTTATCCATATGTCCATCCTTTGATGGTGTATGTAAGTCTGGTGTGTCATGCCCCTTTATCCATATGTCCATCATTTGATGGTATAAGTTTGATGGTGTATTTAAGTCTGGTGTGTCATATGTCCATCATTTGATGGTGTATGTAAGTCTGGTGTGTCATGCCCCTTTATCCATATGTCCATCATTTGATGGTATAAGTTTGATGGTGTATTTAAGTCTGGTGTGTCATATGTCCATCATTTGATGGTGTAAGTCTGGTGTGTCCAACCCCTTTATCCATATGTCTCTCCTTTGATTAACACTGCTCTTAACAGCTGACTCTTTGCAGCAGTAGATTTTCTGCATGGTTCAAATCAAAATGATGAAGATTACAAAATCAATTAAACTCTCTGTTAAGTGGATTGTTATATTATTACACAATGAATTACTCAGTGATTAAAAAATGTCATGGAGATTATCTGGTTATTCTAGTCACCTACCTACCTATACAATATACATCAACCCATCCATTTATCCATTTTCTTCCTTCCTTTCTTTCCAGCTATTTTTTGCCTACCTCCTAAAACTCTATTTCTGTCCACTGTCTTTTCTAATGTCTATACACCTACCACAGTATCTATGTGTTTGTGTGTGTCTGTGTCTGTTTTCTAATGTCTATACACCTACCACAGTATCTATGTGTGTGTGTCTGTGTCTGTTTTGAATTCATCTTTCTCTTGGTGCACATTTATATTTTTTGATACCTTCATCCATTTATTTATCATCTTTGCTAACCAAGGTTCCGATATGTTAACCCTATCTACACCTTGGCAGATCGAGCAAATATTTCTGTGCACTGGGTCTGCGAATTTCATTGGATGGGGCAGCAAGCCACTACTTCCAGTCAAAATTAAGTTGTTCAAATTTGAATACTCTTCCTACAAGATCGAGACAAGGGGAGCAAATAACTTGAATGGACTCCTAAATAAGCAAATACACCTGTAATAGCTTCTGTCTGGTACATAGTTATCCTTTTGAGGTTAAACTTACAAAATGTTCATTTGAAGTCAATTTCCTCCACCATTTTTGGCCAATATACAACGCACCACTGTTACATGCTAATGGTTAGTTGGCATTACATACCAAGGGAGGTAACTCATGAAATCCAATAGATGTTGCCAGGACAAAGCACTAAAATATCTGCTCTATCCGCCAAGGTGTAAATAGGTTTAACATATCGGAACTTTGGCTAGCGAAGATGTTTATCTGAAGACCAGTGTCCTTTTCTTTACATTTATAACAGTTATCTTTACTTTTGTCTCAGTTTTCTTCATAGTAGTTCCTTTTCTATTTGATGTTGTTGACATTCTGGAGCCCAGTGTCCTTTCTCCTGACAGACGTTGTAGCTATCTTGACATTCATCGTGAGGGGAGTAGTCACAAGTCATGTTGGAAGTGTTCAATTGAGTGACTCACTATAAAGCTCAAATGAGAACCGTTATTGCTTTTTACTCTTCCATCATCACAGATTGAAAACTAAATGAGTGACTTCTGCTAGGGTGTGGGTCTCTATATATTGGGGGGGGGAAGCGGTAACCTAATTAAATTCAATTTGAATTGTCTACTGTCATGAAAAGACCACAAATTTCCAAGGAGAAATCAGTAAATTGAAAATTTAAAAAAAAAAAGGAAATTGAAAAACTTAATTCGAAAACAAAAATATAAAATAAAAAAAACAGCCAGAAATGGCTTCTTAAAGAAATTAAGAGTTAGTGAGAGCTTTAAAATGAGTCTGAAAACAAAATGGTAGAAACCATTTAATATGGTAGACAGACGAAAGCGTATCATTTCTTACCATCGTTCCTCTTTTGTGTGATAGCATACAAGTATGTTTCTGGGTATAGCTTGTCTATAAAGACTTGTACCCATGTGTGTGTGTGTGTGTGTGTGTGTGTGTGTGTGTGTGTGTGTGTGTGTGTGTGTGATTTCATTCCTTTTCAATACTAGCCTTTTGAGGGAAAATATCTATTTTTGTGTTTATAAGAATACTTTTATGTATATTTCTACCACTTTTCGTTGGATAGCCAATGTGGGGGTGTTACATAGTAGATAAATGGGTGGTGGATAGGAAATAACTGGGTGTTGGTCATTCCATAAGGTGTGTTGATCGTATAGTGTGCGTATTGGATGGTAGACAACTGTGCGATGGGTAGTAAATAATTAAGCGATGTCCACTCTAAAAGGCGTGTTGATTGAAGAGTGTGGGTGCTGGCTAGTAGATAAATGATTTTTTTTATTGGTAGCTAACTGAGCTATGGTCACTCAAAACTGTGTCTTGGTTAGTTAATATAATTTTAACCTTTAATTTTCCTTTAGAGGACATAGAGACCTGTGAACATTCCTAACATTACATTTCACGTTAAAGAACCGTATAGCCGTATCTACACCGTTATGAGTGACACCTCATTCTTTAAGAGAGACTGAATTCCTCTCTTCTCTCTCTTTCTTTCCTTCTGGCCATGGATCAGAACATTGCTAAGAGTTTATGAGACATCATCTCGTAAAAGTTAAAGTCACTTTCACTGGAAAGGAAACTGTCAATGCTGCTGTCGTTGATCTGGGGCCTGGCGGAGATGTCGCTGTTGGACCCATGGAAATCTCTGTTTATGGCACGGATAGATGTATTTCAGCCTGGATTGTAGATAGCTCGAATTCAGGGCTGGACTAGGTACTGTATGCATTCGGGGTCTCGTAATTTCAGGTGTTACTGCAAGAAGAATTCTCACCGGCGATGTATAAATTTTATGCTGGAAATCCTCTCAGTTGTATTGCGTTCCTTCCCTTATGATGTTCCTAGTACTGATGTTTCAGAACAGACCCTTCTTGTGGGCGAAAAGTACGAAAAATCACAGAAGAGTTGTCCAGTCGTTGCGGAATTACACCTTTTGTCTTGATATTCGTCCATCATTCTTGTCTTTATTCTCCACCAACTTTTATGAGAATGTTCTTTTCGTCAAAGTCTTAGCAATGTTCTGATCCATGGCCAGAAGGAAAGAAAGAGAGAGAAGAGAGGAATTCAGTCTTTCTTAAAGAAGGAGGTGTCACTCATGACGGTGTAGATACGGCTACATCTTTTGGGGAATGGCAATGCGGAGGTACGACGGAATCGACTGTAAGAAGATAGACGGAGTCTTTATGATTCTGGGACGAGCGAACTTTATTGATATAGATAGATATATAAAGCTACATTCTAGAGATACAACTTATAAAACCTTTATATTGAAAAATACATAAAATACATATTGAATACTTTTCCTTCGAGCTTACCAACTTCATACGTTTGTGTAATTTCTGCATTTTAGAATATAATACAAATAATTAGATATCGATTGAATTCAAAGAGCATAAAATTCAATAGTTGCGATTAATGCAACAATCATTTTAAAGAAATATATTTTACTAAATTTAAATTAGAATACTGATTTGGAGTAGATTACTAAACATTATTCTTTATTACTTAAAGAATATTTTATTCCCAAATTAAATCTTAGACATGAAGTTGGTAGTGAATTTGTCTATGTTTAATAATGATTATCTCAAATGCAAATGAATATAAATTCTTAAAAACAATTAAACATTCCATTACATTATAATATTAAAATAAAAAGAGAACTCACAAGAATATTGCAAACTAAGAAGTTTACCACAGAAATCTCTAACTTTAAAAGTACTTATTCTTTAAAGAAATTTACGAACACAAACGATTCTTACCTGTAAGAAGATAGACGGAGTCTTTCTGCTTCTGGGACTAACGAACTGAAGATATAAGCAGTCTGACGCTTTTTTATACTGCTTCAAGATACCCCTGGCCAAATTTGGTAAAAGCGTTAGTACCAAGTCTATTGTCCCAAACCAGAAGGAGGCTCCAGTCTATCCTAATGGAAGCGAATGTGTTCATTACGTCATAATCTGCCTAATCAGCATTTTATTCGTCTCAGGAAAACGGTTGAACCCTAGCTTACTAGGTCAGAAAAGAATGTTAAGAATTTTGCCACGAAGTGCTGTTTTGCTGAGTTAGCATACACATGTATAATACGGGGGGGGGGGGTTTGCACTTGTTTGTAAAGGGTGCAGTCTTTATCAAAATAGTATGTAGTTGTAATAGGAAAGTAAATAAAGTTAATCTCCATATATTTTAGTTGAAATTACTTCCAATATAATTTAATGAAAAATTAATCCAATGAAAAATTAGTTTTAATACAATTTAGAGAAAATTTCAATGTTATTATTTTTACTCAAAAATTCTGTCCTAATAATAGTTTATACAATTTATCAACAGTTTATTAAAAGTAAAATGCAGACTTTTTACACAAATTATTTTTATTAATAAGATAACCGTTTGAAAATAGACACCAATACACTATAGCTTGTGGGTAATATGTTTGTACCAATAACAACAAAACTTTAACGTTTGTGAGGTTTGCAAATTTTGAATTTACATAAAAGAACAATTGCATCTTCTACGACATAGACATAGACATACCAATTAGGATCTGAATGCTAGAGAAAAGCTGTCTAATTTGAAAATGTCCAAATGGTCGGAATTCATTTCTGTAAATGGACACATTCAGAATCTATTTCCAGAGCTTAAAACTACTTTTTATAGACATACTTGGATGTGTGTGAAGTTTGAACATTTACTGTTTACAGAAAGAACAATTGAATTCTCTATGACAAAAATGTTTTAAACATTAGTGCCCGAATGCTATTTTTTTTAAATATTAGTTTGAAAATGTCCAATTGGTCTGAAGACATTCCTGTAAATGGACAGTTCACAGGACTACATTTAGAATCAACCTCCTTAGCTGTGAGAACGCGTGTACAACTACTTTGTACATAATCAAGTGAATTGAAAAGAACAATTGCATATGAAATGGCATAGACATTTTAATCATGATTGTTATAAGATTCTGATTATTTTGAAAATGTTCAGTTAGTCAGACATTGATCAGCTGCGAAGATATTTTAAGACTTGACATGCGATGACTTTTGTCATCAGTGTTACACCAGAACTGATTTCACAAGACGAGAAGATTCCTTTGAATTTTGGACGCCGTGTGTTTGTGTGTGTGTGTGTGTTTGTGGGTGTGGGTGTGTGTACGTGCGACAAATTTAGAAAAAGTACGTGCAAAGACATTTAACAGTAAAGTATAAGCCGTCGTTCTTAATTTTCTGGAAGTCACTTTTTGGATAGCTGTATATGTGAAAAAAATCTTCACGAGCTACCGAACGAATTTCTCTCTCTCTCTCTCTCTCTCTCTCTCTCTCTCTCTCTCTCTCTCTCTCTCTCTCTCTCTCTCTCTCTCTCTCTCTCTCTCTCTCTCTCTCTCTCTCTCTCTCTCTCTCTCTCTCTCAGTATAGGTAGATGGTGTTGGATATGGGTCAATCGTGTCTTCGTCATAATCGCTAGCTTGAACTTCTGCCAGCACTTCTTGAGGATTGTTGGGTGACATAGAATATCATCATCGCTTGCTTTGTGGTTTCTCCTTGGAAATGTGTGATCATTTCATGATAGTAGATAATTCAAATTTAATTTTATTAGGTTACACATCTCTCCCTATATACAGACACCCCCTAACACTAGAAGAAGACGCTCATTCAATATTCAATCTGTGAAAGATTAAAATACATGACCTTTCTCGTCCACGATTTGCAGACACTCATTAGAAAGTACACTTCCAACAAGACATCTGACTACTCCTCAAGACATAATACTGCTATGTCTGTCAGGAAAAACGATAGTAGGCTGCAGAATGTCCACGACGTCAAAGAAAAGGAACTTCTAAGAGAGGAGAAAACAGACAAATGTAAAGAAACTGTTACCAATGTCAAGATAAAAGACACTGCCCTTCGGGAACAAGGAAAAGGTAGAGGAGGAGAGTTCTTCAGAAACAGAATAGGAAGGACACATGCCAGTCAAGAAATGAAGGAAAGCAAGACAAATAGAAGAAAATGAAGAGGAAGAACCGATGCCAGTAAAAAATTCAAGATAAGAGACAGACAGTGAAAGAAGTCAAAACATGGACTTTGTTATGTGTTATGAAATTTCATTGTAATTCTGATTTCGCAAGGATATACGAAAGAAACGTGTCTCGTCTGGATTTTTTCTTTTGGTATGGATAAAATACTCAAATACACTCACACATTGTATGATGGAAACATTTTAAGGTTTATCTGATTTAGCACCCATCGAGTATTATTTCTTTTCCAAGAGACATTATGTGGCCACGAAAAGGACCTTTTGCGTTTCTTTTTTAAAATTCTTTTTGATTTTTTTTTTTTTTTTAATAGCAACAAAACTTGTGAGCTTGACATCATCAGCTTTAATTGTCCTAATCCTTTTCCACGTCCAACCAACCACCTAGTTCTGCTGCCCCTGTTGCTGCTTTGGTAGTAACTGTTACTGCTGGCGTCTCCATGGTCAACGTCGATGCGGTTAGTTGTCTTGGGTCGTGAAGATCTCTCCTCTTCGTTCTCCCTTTTTTGTACGTGGGTATAATGTGTATATAAGCACTATTACCCTCAGCCTTGGTGTGGTGTGATAGTATGTTTTTGTGTATGTATGTATGGTATGATACTATGTTTGTGTGTATGTATGTATAAACACCAATAACCCTTGCTTGTACCTGTGATAGTTTGTGTAGATGTCATTCCATTCTTATATGTCCTCTACACCCCTCTCAAGTGTGATAGTAGGTTTGTATGTGTACAAGTATATAAAAATATTTTCTTATATCTTATATATATATATATATATATATATATATATATATATATATATATATATATATATATTACATGAAGGGTTTGTATTATCATTTGTCCTATATTTTCTTTCTTTTAGGGTCTATGGAGCCCCAAAGTGGACATATAGTAAGGAGGGAGACCAATATGCTTACAGGCGACGCCATCCAGACGGGA
>JAECUM010067044.1:0-20293 GCA_016617855.1 Megalonaias nervosa | reverse complement strand
ATTGAGGAATAATAATAATAATAATAATAATAATAATAATAATAATAATAACGTTTTTAAAAGATATTTACTCAAAACATGCTCTATAATGGCTATGTTTTTGCGACAAAAATGAAAGAAAACGTAAATAATAATAATAATAATAATAATAATAATAATAATAATAATAGTGTTTATTTGTAATACAGGCCACTGGCCAATGATACATATCCATACATCATATGGTACAAAAAGATGTTATAGTACGTAACAAAAGAACATCGTGTCTATTGGAAGTTATATACATGAAAGTAATCATTATTTTATTTTTCGAATTGGGTGAGATACAAGTATATGGTACACAGTAATCACACATACGAATTTAAAGAGAATCCTAAAACTTGCATGGAGCACGTTTTGTGATATTGATATAGAGTCTTATGTAGTATGAGTCGGTGATAAAATGGTTTCTCTAATCTTTAAGGCTTTTATAGTAAGCATTGCTAAATTAGTCATCGGAATTTTACTAGTATCATTTTGTATAAAAGTCCCAAATTTGTATAAAGTTGGATTGTCATATACAGAGGTGGCTAAATATTTTCTTCTTAATTCTCCATATAGCGGACAAGCAGTAATAAAATGGAATTCATTTTCGATATTAAAGTTACAAATCTGACACAGTAATTCTTCATAAAAATACTTTTATATGTTCCTGCGGTACCTGTGATTAGCAAGTTCTGAGCATAGTGTGTATTATAAAGAATCACTATCTCCTAGATAGCTTTGACATGTTAATCCCAATGACCTATAGAAACGCAATCTTTTTATCAATTTAATCTCATCCTGCAGCTTTTGCCTAAAACTATCTTCACACTTCTGACTGAACAATCTAAGAAATATATTTACATCATTTACGTACACCAAATATTGCCAAATGCAAATGTAAATAGAAGCTTTTCAACATTGTTAGCCCAGCAATCACAACCCCCCACCCCTAATCATAACTGTAAATTGTAGCATTGTTTAGGATATTTGTCTTCTGGCATTTTTAGAATTCTTAGCCAACATTTCAAAATACGTTTATATCTTACATACTGCATACTAATTCTTCCTAATTCATTATATACGAATGCATTTGGAGTAGACTTATATGTAACAAGAAATAATAATAATAATAATAATAATAATAATAATAATAATAATAATAATAATAATAATTATTATTATTATTATTATTATTATTATTATTATTATTATTATTCCATGTAAAGCACAACAAAACAATAATGTGTCAAAAAGCATTTTATGGGGCACAATGACACATTCGCACAGTGAGGACTCTGATAACCGTTAATCATCATTTCACTTTCATAAGCCTTATGCCTTTTGACGTGACGTCATTACAGTGACACAAACGCCTAGCAAGGTTACATAGCAGCATAACTAAATATCGCAAAGTCCTTTGTACTTTACAAACAAAATCGCAACCTCGTGTTCAGTAGATGCGAAAGTTGTAACTTATCGAATTACTCTATATGCTGCAAGTGTTGATTGATCTTTTGTTTGTTTTTTGTTGGTTTCATTTTGTGCTCAGCTTCAGTTCCTCGGTCGAAGAAATCTAACATTTATTTCTTCAAATATTTAAAACAAAATATCTATCCAACCTTTCTCAAGTCAGCCCCTTTTCTTATTTTTAATTAATTACTTTGGTAGTTTCTAATAGAATAGCTCATCGGATTTTTAAAAAAATACAATTGATTGAGGCCGTAACACATTCTTATGCTCAACTCTTGAAGGGGAGGTCACTCTTTAAAATTGCCTTGCCTTGAGATTAATGAAGCGATCACAAGGTATTAAATGTCATTACGCGAGATAGCAATCAGATATTCTCTCTCTTTTTTATGGCGAATACATTAAATGAATACAATGCGGATCGGCGTCGTACGTATTGGTAAGCTAAGATTAGCAATTCTGGCAAATTTATAGTTCTTGCAAAGAAGCTTCCCGAGTGACAAATGTCAGAAACGTGTCGTATTGACGCTTTTTTGTCTGTCATTCACACAGGTAACGGCCAAAGAGCAATACCTGGCATTCTTGATTCTTTGTGATAACCACATAAAAAGAAAACATTTTTTTTTTTTACTGCTGGCTAATGATATATAATGTACACATCGTAAACTCGACAGTGTTAATATGAACATTGTTATGTTGTCAAATGCCAGTTTATATTAATTGGTGTACATTACACCAGATTTATCCCCAACTCTGACAGTAGATATTCCCTGGTTCAAAAATTAAGTACAAGGAATATATAAGCAAGGAAGGAAGTGGAAAAAATAAACAAGAAACGAAGTTGCGTTAACTCGTATCTTCAATCAAACAAAAGGTTTGTCAGCCAAGAGTGTAACGATGAGCTTCAACCTATGTTGATCCTTCTCATGAATTTCCTTAAAAAAAATAGTGCAATACCTAAATATGTTCAAGCTTTTCTCAGGCAAAATGGAAACTTTTAAGTACCTCCATCGACTTCATTTGATTTCTGCCTCTGTTCGAATGCTAGATCAAAACGCAAACCAGATTAGAACACACAGAACAGAATGCAACCAACACATACATGATTTCACACAGGTCTTCATTTGAAAGGAAATTTACGAAACGTTTCGAAATATTATACGCAGTGAACCTGAAGCGAGTGATGTGTTTTATGTTAACGAATTTCATAAATTTTACGTAAAATGAACCCGAATGTGAGATTGAACAGGACTTTCCCTTCCTCAGTGATGCTGCTTCGCGGTCTTGTTTATAAATAAAACTAAATTCAACAGACGAATTTTAATGACGTGACAATTTTTTTCTAGAGAAAACTGGACGAGTATACCAACTTGACAGTGTAGAAATAGACCTTAATAAAAGTCGATGTAATGTGAAAAAATTTGATGTAGGTATTCACCAGACAAATTTTCAGCGCTAACTACAAACTATTTCATCATTTGAAAGTCAATAAAACCTACTTGGAAGACATCAGAATAGATAAAGTAAAGGTTGTTACTGACCAAGGCAATATTTACGAAATTTTGAGTACGAAATATTGAATTAGATATTGTCACTTTTGGCCTGTAAGTAAGGATACCACTAAATCTTTCCTAGCCTATACTGTGATATTCAGAAACAAAAAGGATAAATGAATTTAGGATATTTAGCATCATAAGAAAGGAACCAGAGTTAAGGATCAATGATATTCTAATTGTATTGTAATCAGAGTTACATATCATTAAAGGTTTCGGACTCTGGTGGTGAGCTTGAGTTTTGTGCTAAACGATCTAGAATATATATATATATATATATATATATATATATATATATATATATATATATATAACGGAATAAACAATAACTTCTTATAAGAAACTTATGGTGTGAGTTACCTTAGTTTTTTATTTTTATTTTAAGCAGAGTTTTCATGCGCAATTTTTTTTTACTGATTAACCCTAAAGAATTTTTGTTGTTATTGTTGTTGTTATAGGGTTTAACGCCATTTTTCAGCACAAGATAGGCTATACATGGCGGCCAGTATTAATGGTGGAGGAAGAACCCGGGAGAACCCGGAAAGGACCACCGACCCACGAGAAGCTACCGGCAAGCTTTCTCACATAACCACATTGGCCGAGCCCGAGACTCGAACTCACGCAGACAGAGGTGAGATAGCAGTGATCCGTAACGGTGAGCGCTTTAGACCACTCGGCCACTCGGGGCCCCGAACCCTAAAGAATCGCATCGTTCATAAGAAGACGATCGATAACAAAGTACACTTGCTGACGTATGACATAAGTTTGATAAAGTATAACTATACTTTTCAGGTTCTTTTTTTATTTTTATTTTTTCCCCAACATTTCCGATGAAATCAAGTGCATTACTTGTAGTTGAGATGCACCAAGACCGTCTTTACTTATGTCTGGCACTAACATGCACACCAAGACCATCTTACTTATGTTTGGCAGTAAAAACTTGGTCATGTTACTTGTTGGTGGAAATAGTTATATTTAAATTAAATGACTTGAAGTTTTAGAGCAACCGACTTTTCCGGAACCGGCCTTTCCGGAACCGGCCGATTCACACCTGTTTGCTCTGCCATTCAACAAAAAAGCCAATAGGCTGAACTCGATAAACATATTATTTTCTGTTTAGACTCTATTGCTGCTTTGTGTTGAATACAGGTAACATTCTTTACTTGTTACAAAATCTCAAGAAAATCAGAAAAAATATTAATGATTCTTTTTCGAGGCCACAATAGTGTAGTGATTCCTAAATAGCAAAGACCGCATACAATCAAAGTTCATTTTCTGATCATGGTTGAAAGAAAAACGGTAGCAGTGATTAAAAAGATCCCCAAGAAGTCATAAAGAAATTACTTTAATACTCGAGTCCCTAATAATGACTGACGTTCTACCGGTCGAAAAAATGTCCAGGAATCCAAGATAAGTCTGTTTCATCCTTTGAAATGCTGAATCTTGATGTCATCTATGATAATCTTGAAAAACACCAACATTTGGTACCAAAACTATTTCTTATGTTCGAGTTAGCATGTTCACAAAATAACTATGGTCCAACTAGATATCATAAGCATCTTTGTGAAAACCCCATGTCTGACACGACAATCTATTCAGAAGAAGTTATTAAAATAAGATTGTCAATGATGGCCAAAGTAGCCGCCATACTGGATATCAAATCAGCACTTTTACCATCAGCTAGACACTACCGGTAATTACATAAGACTTTTAGTGAAAAACTTTATGTCGCTAAGGCCACCTTGTACAGAAATGTAGAAATAAAAATATATTCAGGATGACAAAAATGACTTCTATCCTGTGCCTTGGATAGGTTATAATTTTCATTTAGGACCTACCTGACATGAAAAGAAGTGTTTTTGGTGAAAACCCCATGTAGGTATTTACATTCATTTAAGGGAAGTAACAGTCAGAAATTTGAGCAGTCATGCATGACATCAGATCGTCACTATCTTTATTTAGTACCAGCTTTACTGCCAACGTCTTTAACTGAAAAGACCGTGTTTATATGACTATCCATCAAGAGCTGTAGCCAAAACAAGATTTTCAAGATGGCTGTCATATGTGATGCCTAAAAGGTCACCATTTTAATTCAGGACGAATTTTACTTTGGGAAGAATGTGTTTGTAGATTTTAGTGCCAATCATTTCAGTAGCTTAGAAGATGCAGAGATAACAAAAATGCTAACGGACAGCGGACAGACGACAGGCCATCGCATAAACTATTCATATGTATCACCAGAGGAGCTAATAAAAATGTAAGTAATATTATAAAAGAAAAGATTGTACTAAAGGTCGCTATGAAAAACTTATTCCAGGAGAGTCTGCAAAATATAGTTTTCCCAAGCAGAAAAGATCGTCAGATATAAATAAAAAATAGGATTACGTGATATGATTTAAGATGCATGGCATTCAGGTACGGGCTACAGTAAAACGGGTTGCAAGCTGAAACTTCGAGAAAAAACAAATCTGTTTAGATATTGATTTTCTAACTTTCGTATTTTTACGGAGAAATCAAACATGCAATAATTCAACACCGGTTTTATGAAACTGGAAATCACCCCGCACGCATATGTTTTCGTGTAGTTTTGCAGTTATCGATCTATAGGCGAAGTAGAATATATATTAAATATAATTATTGATTTCTTAAAAATTATTTATGACGCAAGAATTGGTGAAAAACATTGAAGAAGTTTTTAGCACTACAAAAGGCAGACTGGTGTCTGAAGTTTTTAGCACTACAAAAGGCAGACTGGTGTCTGAAGTTCAAGGACCTGTAATGTAAGCTTCGCGTGATTTTGGACAGGTTATACTAATGAAATGAAAGTTTATCTCATAATGGAATTAATTTGAACCTGATAATCATTATGATGTTAAATGGATTATTTTAAAACGAAATATATAGGGAATCGAGTGTACTGTTGGAAAGGTCATATAGGCCTCAGAATTTAATTATGTTATCACACGGATCGGGTTCAATTAAATAAAAACCTGCTTTGACAACTGCAGGATTGCCAATGACACATTAACACCTCCATGAGGTTGCAATTAATCAACATGCATCACAATTAATTGAAATATTAAACTAGTGATGCGGGATTGGCAAATCCAGGGGGAAGGTTGCAACCAGAAATCTCGCACGCGATACGCATGGAATACTTTGATACACAACAGACACAATGGTCTCTGATAATTGTACGTTGCAAACTTAATTAGTGATGGCTGATCGGCGTGACAGCTTTTAAGGTAGATTTACACTCGAATTGCATCCCGAAATTACTCACATTGAAATAAGTTGAAGATTGGACCGAAGTAAGCACGTCATGGTGTGGGGGTTTGGTTGCGGGTCGTCACCGAACTCTTTTTGTCCTTATTGGCGTCATTGTTCTGTGGCCCTCTTGGTCGGATTTTCTATAGAGTCAACGGATTTTTGCCATGGAGGAGATGCTTTTACGATATTTCACTTATTTCTCACATCTCGAGTTTGAAAATATTTAGTATAAACAATTTAAATTAAATAAATTTTGGAAAAACAAAAATAAAATTCGTAGGTGACCGTGCTTAAAATAAACTAAAACAATAATTGCATGTAGAGAATGAGTAAAGGTACATCGAACATAAAGGATGTATCAATAAACATATCGCATACTACCATAATTTCGCCATGTATACGTAAGCCGGTGAGTCGTATTTTTAAAAAACGTTTACTAGAGAAATTTTCAAACTGCCAAAATCTGAATGCAGAACAATAGATTTTTGCGTCAAAGCGACATATTAGTCTGAAGTCTTGTGCTCTTAATCTTTTCTGAGGGAGATAAATATTCATCATATCGATTTGTTTCTTTATTTTATTATTACTCTGTACAAGATAGGTTAGCCTTGACCCTATAATTTGCATTAACACGAAATTTAAAAAAAACAAACAAGTAAAATATGCGCTTGTGGACCAGTCGTGTAGGACTCGCCACCAAGAAAGTGCGTGTCCAAATCGTAACATAGGACATGTTCCTGTCGGCTACTGCAGCGTATCCCTGAGCAAAGTACTCCACTCCAGTTGCCTCGTCACTAAATAACTTTCGTGTCTTGCTGATACCAAACTGAACGTGGGGCGTATATAAAAAATCAACAACAACAACAACAACAACAACAAAAAAAAACATGCATAAAAGCCTATAATTTCGTTACATAAAACTGGCTCTTCTAACGACCCTTTTCCTCCAGTTAAATGATTAGCGAAATGTTTTACCTGCATCCATAATTTTCATTCTTGCTTTCTTCTTTCAAAATAGCTTAAACTATTTGATATGCTGATCACTATTGATACTGAGTTTTAATATTGTTACACGTCACTACTAAGAAGCACTCCTCAAATTAAACGCATACATACTTAACTAATTTAAAGAAGTCAATGGAATATTCGTCCCCGTCCACCATAAAGGTCCACAATATTTATGACATTTAAGACACTGTTGTAAAGTTACTGGGCAGATATAGAAAGTAACCAAGTTTAATTGCCCTGTCTCAAAATGCATCAGAAGAAAAGTAAAGAAAATGGGTACGATAATTAATAATTAATCTTGACCCTGAAAATAAAGTATAGACCAGGGGTCTCAAACTCTAACCACGCTGAAGACCGCATGAGGGCATTTTTGATGGCCTAAGGGCCGCACCACCTTTGTTAGATCTCATGACACATTGTGACGCCAATCATTTTGGATACGGCTTGGCGGGTCGAGTGTTTGAGACCTCTGGTCTAGACTGTGATACATGAAAGGTCATCCAAATGAGAAGCATATGTACACCACAGTTCATCCATGTATCTCGATCAGCTTTCATTACTAAATGCAGACACCCCAACCCACTTTAAAATAATGACACGTGTCCTTGACCCTTAGGATAAGTCCTCAAACGTGCAATGCAACACGGCTTCTAGTGACAATATATGAGAATACCATCCTCTTGTCTTAAACAGCCGTCAAGTTAAAAAGAAGGGCAAATGTGGCAAGCTAAAATACTGACATGTGACCCTGACCCTGACAATAGGGCCACCTCCATGTGGTAAGTGACACACACTGTAGTGATGATATAACGTCATACCAAGTTTCATCCCTTAATCTCGAATGGCTATAAAATTATACAGTGGAAAGGATACAAATTCAACAAATAAAACTAAGACATTGACCTTTGACATTGACTTTGACGATGATGCACAAGTAGATCAAGATTCATCCCGTAATCTCAAACGGCTTTAAAGCTTTAGAGCGGAAGGAAAAGTGTGATGGAAAACTTGTAACTATTGAACAGTCACCGTGACCTTAAAGACAGCATCCCGCCCCACCCCTGCCTGCATGTGGTACACGACACACCTTCTGGCAACAAAGTTTCATCAATTAATCTCAAACGGTTTCATAGTTAAAATGTGGATGGGAAAATGCGACGGACGGACGGACGGAAATTAGTGAATAAACTCAATATTTAGCTTTCTTGTATCAGTTTTGTAACCATGACTCATGCTATGTCAATGACATTAATTGCTCGTGAAAACCAAACGCAAAAGTGATTTCTAAAACTAAATCAAGCTTAATAACCAAATTTGGACACACACACACACACACACACACACACACACACACACATATATATATATATATATATATATATATATATATATATATATATATATATATATATATATATATATGTGTGTGTGTGTGTGTGTGTGTGTGTGTGTGTGTGTGTGTGTGTTAATAAAACCTGCTGTTTTACAAGAAGAAAGAGTTTTCATATCTTTCGAATTTTAAGTATCACTTATTTTCCTTATTTTTTCTGAACTTCATAAACGTTTCATACAAGGGTGTCGTGGCTTGATTTCAGCGGAAGCAAAAAGGTTTAATTGTGTACACTCATTGATTTACTCAAAAACTACTGAAATATTTATCAAAACAATTTACCGTAAGTTTGTCTTTTGTGCATATTTTACGTGCGGGACGATCATTAGTACCATGGAATGAGCCTTTCTTTAAATCGTATTTAAGTCCTACTTTCGGAATTTATCTCTATTTTTCTTTCATTAACATCCATAGACACCAACGAGTATCGTTTCTAGTAAGAGAACAATAACAAAATATAACACGAGTTCCTCAAAGATAACGACGCTATAGTGAAAGAAATGTATTTGCAGGAATCCACTAAAGTCGTTACCTTTCTTGTTTTATTCTCTCAGAATTGCTGCGAAAAACTCCAACATACAAAATTTGGTAACCAAAATCTTCTTATCTGTTTGAATTATCGTGTTCTCAAGATAAATGCAGTAAAAATAGATATGTCATGGCCTTTGCCAATAACATTAAACGTGATTCCATGGATAGAGGTTCATTGAAATCTTCTGAGATACTATCAAGATGTATTCACCTGCTAAGCTTTCGCACAGTGAAATATAAAAATGAAATCAACAACTTTTGACTCGACTCTAAGATCAAATACGTCTGGTTTTCACAATCGTTCACAGTAGTACACACGTGTTGGCAGTCAGATCTGCATCATTTTCATTCTAAACATTTTACATACATATGTTTGAATGAAATGTCCATGTTGTCGCAACATTCATTACAGAATAGTAATAACAAGATTTTGAAATAGCCGGTATGATTTCCATGTTGGAGGTTAGAGCACCATTTTCGTTGAGGTCGAGCTAGATACGGTTATAGCTTTCTAATGAAAAGCCAACCTGGATACCACTATCCATTATGGAGGTTTGATCAACATCGTACAGGACCAACTATATACGGCAAGATTGGATTTAGAATTTTTAATTTGTTTTTCTTCAACGTAGCTTTAGCAATTTTTCAGTCATATCGCTACGATGTCTGCAGTGTGGCAGTTTATAGTGATGTCTAGCACTTGGGCATCATGCCGCAGATATGTTGCATGATGTCCCACCCAGTCACATTATCCTGACACCAGGTTGACCAGTCCTAACATTAACTTCTTATTGCTAAGCGACAAGTTAGGCAGCTGTTAATACTATTTTTATAAGTCTTTGGTATAACTCGGCCGGGGTTCGAACCCGCAACCTCCCGCATCCTAGCGGACGCTCTAACCTAAACTGTAGCATGCAACAAGTTATTATAAGTACTACGTGGAATTCACTTCTAAAAGAGGATACACGTTTGTAGTTCAAGGACACGTATTATATTTCGTTTGTGTTGTCATCTTCATGAATAATGTAATTCATGTAGTAGGCTTAAATTCGATGAGACATACTGCATTCTCGAATTCCTCCCCTACCCTCTAAGAGCTGTAAATTTAAATTACTGAGCATAGTTAGCAGTAAAACTGTGTAGCTGATTCTCATAATCAAAAGTAAATACGTACTTTTGATCATCTAGACGCCCTTTCTGCCTGGTCTAAAAAAAGAAGTTTTGTAGCCCAGTTGTAATTTCTAAGTTAAAGTTGTCTACAGTTTCTGCTTTCAATAATATAAACTGTATCATATCGTTATCAGAGTTTACTTTGAAACAAATATCTTCCTGTGCATGGAACTGTTTTTTTTTTTTTAAAAAAAAATAAAATTTGATTTCTATTATCCTATATCGATTACTTGTTTTCTTATAGCTTTCATTGTAACAATTAATTTCATTCAGGATAGTGTTTTAAATGCCTTCATTTCTGAGATTCTTTTAATTTCATAACCTTCGGTTAATTTTATTTGGATCTGTAGTACCTGCTTAGAAATTGCATAATAAATAGGCAATTTTATTTGCAAGACGGATAACCACTGGAATATATTATCAACGGAAGAGGGAAGAAAAATTGCAAAAGAGAAGAATGATGGAAGAAAAAAATGTATAAGAGGTTTGTTGACAAAAACTTGTCCACTGCCAGGGTAGAAAAAATTGAAAAGACAATATTCGATAAAATTATTGATTGACAGGACAAAGCTAAGCGAGACCTCAGAGTTAAGTAAACGATTTACGATGATTTGCGACTATGGAAAGGAAGTGTACTTGATACCCAAGATACTCCGTTTCAGATGAGGACAAAGATGTTCCTTTGAAAAATTAAATACAGTGGATTAAGTAACATGTAGATAGAAAAACCTAAGAATGAAGATTAAATGAACTGTAATCATAAGTATAGGTCTTAAAGACCAGTTGAAGTTATTGTATTCGATAAATACTTAGGGTACGTAATCATACCTGGAAAACCTATGCTACAATAGATCTCCAATGATATTTAGACAGGTGTTTATAAATTTTTTGGACCCGCCAACTCAATTTAGTATCTTATATAATGGAACTAACAAAGACCTTTCTTTTACAATGGATTTTTTTTCTTAGGGTGTTTACATCACTAGAGAAAAATCCACTAGAAGAATGGCCGATCCTCCACCCTGGCAATGGCTATTAATATAATTTTACATTTTCACGTCGTTACTCTGCCGTTCCTCAAATGTACTACAACCATTAGGTTAATAAAAACTGAATGCAAGGCACTTCAGGATAGTAGAATTATCGCATGCAACCCAAATCGACAATTTTAGCTTCCGTGACCTTGACATTTGAATTGTGGGTTCGAGATTCATTACCGAGGCGCCTCTGCGTACGAAGTTTGATAAAATCTGGATCCTGGAAAACTTGCTAAGCGAGCTGAAACAAAACAAAAAATTAAAATGTTGGCTTTAGTCAATTTGACCTTTCATCTCTCGGCCTCAGAATCAATAAGAAACTGCCTCTGGCCAAGCGAGGACTAAGAATGAAGTTAGATCAAAGTAAAAAAGAGTTATCATGCACAAAGAAAGATCACAATTTCGGCTCCAGTGAAGTTGACCAAAATCGACAGGCTTAGACTACAATCTACGAGTAAGCCATATATGAGATTTGAGATGTATGTTGCGGCAACCACCTTGTCTACGGGCAGACGGTTATCACTATCGATATACTTCCTCCTCCCGCATCACCAACTTTGGTCGGGGTGGAGTTGGGGAATGATATAGACTATATACGAAGTTGAATGGAAACTGCTATTTGTTGTACGAGATTTCTGCACACTAATTCGATAACGTTCTTATTTTCCTTTCCTGTTACGAATGAAACAGTCCAACAGGCCTGTCTAGGCCTCAAAGAAATTTCGTTTAGACACGGATCCTGGGCTGGTAACACAAGCCCTCACTCCAATTTCCATATGCCCAATATTACCCCTGTTTTAATATTATTTGTCATACAACGTTGCAATTGCTACATTTCAGAAATAAATTCAATATGGGGGTTTGAAGTTAATGCAAGTGTCGTTAGTGCTCATCACTACACTAAACTGGATGGTATTGGTGATAAAACTTATCTGCTGTATTCTCTAAGCGAATTCTGGTCAGAACCAAGTTTTTCTGGACGACCGTAACGCTAGCATTGTCAAAACTGCATCGGATGCAGTCGAATCACGAGACATGCTTGTCTTTATAAAAAGATAAATTTACGTCACATTTGAGGAGGAGTTCGGGGCATAATATTTTCAGGTTTAATAGGGGCTTTTCAGATAATACAGCAGTCATAAACGCACCTGTCCAGTACCGGTGGTAACACTTTATCAACAAAATTCAATAGACTGATGTTACAAATAGAACAGCCGTACAGGCCTGTCTATAGATTGCTGGAAAGCTATATGTTCTTGAGAGCCAAACTGCAAAAAAAAAAAAAAAATAAGAATAGCAAAGTGAATGAAGGATTTATCGAGGGCTTGTAACTAGCCAATCTAAACTGTCTGATTCCATCAGGTGTTGTTTCTTGTATTTCCTACATTCGGTATTGTCTTCACTCTTCTTTGTACCTTTAACTGAGACTGTTGGAGACACTAATGGGGAAGGCAATCCCATGTCGATGAATTCCCCTTTAAATAAATAAATAAATAAATAAATAAATAACTATATTGATATCGGTAGGCTACTGTCTACATTATCATAATCACATGAATTGCCTGTTAAAATTTACAAGAGCCTCGTTTCCATTTCAAATGTTTCAAAATGACCCTTTACAATTATGCATATTTATCTAAGTTTATGCTTAATGTTGACGAAGTCTCTAAACAAACCGTACCGTTAATTGCGCATTTCTTGAGCCTGCATAACACTTAACATAAAAGACCTAACTTTGAAGAATTATCCGAAAAGCATGTTCAATTAGCTACTGCTTGAAGATCCTAAATTTTCTGACTAAAATAACAGCCCCTTATTAAGACCACTAGTTGTGCATAGGAGCCTCGCATCTTTTTTCAGATCGGACACCTTACTTATGGTTTCAATTAGGGTCACATCTTTAATTGCTTAATTAATAGCCGTTAATTTATGATACCATCAAATGAACGATCTAAAGCGCCACGTCCCTTGAATTTAACAGCTTCATAGGAATCACCTCAGCCCCTATTTTTTTCCAAATCTCTTTCCCAACATTTTGTCATCAGTATACATTTGACTCGTAAATCTTCTCTGGCGGCAGTAAGTTAAACTTATGACCCCTGCTTCCTTAACCGCAGCATTCCTGGTGTTTAACTTGAGGCAAACTAAGGTGTGAACTAATTTCATATATTCTTGTTGACACTACTAATAGACAGTAGTGTATTATAAACTAAGACTTGAAGACGCCAAGAGAACATTTCTACATTCTTTATTTAGAAATTTTTCCTTGTCTGTTATGGAAACATGATACTTTTGAAATTTGTACTCATTTGCATCAGACACTGAATCCCGGACAGTTGTTTACAAAAGTTCTCTTCTTTGTAACCTTACAGTAAAGGGTTTGTTTGCCTTATCTATCACAAAATAGCTCCTCTGTAACTCAATCTGATAGGTTTTAAAAAAGTGAAAAAATCCCGACCACATTTGACTCTGCAAATAAGAATCTGACTGAACTGGACGCAGTGTTTTTAGTCGATATATACCGATATAGCCCCATTGTAAAATTTCTTCTGTTTGATATCTGGTTGTTAGACCAGGTAGAAATTATGGAATTAAAAGATAGCAAATCATTAAAAGGGCTGCATCGTTCTCCTCGTAGAACAATTATTGTTATTGTTGCTTTTGAAAATTCAACATCTTCTACTAACTTTGGATCACCGTTGTCTACAACTACGACGACGATAACAATAACTACTACTACCACCATCGCTTTGACTACTACATACGTAACAATCAATAAACATATAAGAACGTCAAGGCTTTCATGTCGAACCAGAATCAACGCATTGCCGTTAAACGCGCGACCTTGAGCCGGACATCAAAAGGCGAGAGTGAGTATATCGCAGAATGAATTGTCTTTACTTCATGGTGATTCACGAAATGTTGGAAGAAATTCTATGAAGAGCATTAGAAAAAAGAACCAAATGGATAAAAAAAACAACAAGTTAACCATTATGTAAACCTTTGATATGACTGTTACAAGGAAATAAGATTAATTAAATCATCAAGTGAATTGTCTTAGTTTCATAATTATTCATACCATATATGAATACAATCCCTTAAGGAGTTTAGGAAATATAAGCAGACGAAAATTTTAAAACCAAAACCTGAACGCAATTTGTATATGCGTGTGACCTTGAACCCAGAGTGAAAGGAGCGATCCTCCATCACACCGGATAAATTGTTTAACGGTTATCGTCACAGTTGTACGCATACGTCATCTTTTTAGGTATGTGAAAGTCTGGCAGTAAACAACAACAAAGTAACAGTAATACATGTAAACTTTGTTTTGAATGTAAATAAATGAAATCATTATTTTACAAATTCAAGACACTAAACAAGAAGTCATTTGTCTAGTGTAAAACGTGTGACCCTGACCCAAAGTTCAAAAAGTTGAGCAAGCATGTGGCAGAATAAATTGTGTTAGCTTCGTAATGATTCGTCCAATATATGAACAAAATTTATCATGTAATTTAAGAAATATAAGCCGACGAAAACAAATCTTAGCCAAAACTTTGACTCAGATTTTCCATCACGGTGACACTGATCCCCGGATCGAAGGGTCGCACAAGGAATTGTCTTTGATTCATATTGATTCACCCCAAGTATGAAGGAAATCCATCCAGAGGTTTAGGAAATATTGGCAGGATGAGAAATGTTAACCAAGACATTAACTAAAAGTATCTGTGACTATAGCCTTGACCCTAAGTTCAAGGGGGAAAGCATGCATGTCGCGGAATGAATTTTTTGGGTTGCAAAATGATTAGTTTCGAAATATGTTGACAACGCACCAAATTTAGGAAATATAAACAAACGAAAAGAACTGTAACCCATAAACACTACCCACATTTTCTGTGACCTTGATCCCAAGGTCAGAGGAGCAAGTAAACATGTCACCGAATGAATTTTCCTAGTATCAGTATGACTAATTCTAAGTATGAACAAAATCCATTAAACGGTTCAAGAAATGATGGCAAATTAAAACTTTAACCAACACCTTAAAGAAAACTTTGAATAACTGGGACTTGACCCAAAGGTAAAAGCAGCGACAGTGCATGCTATAGAATGAATTGCCACAGTTTCATAAGGGCTTGTGTCAAGTACGGTGAAAACCTATCAAATGGGGTGTAATAAATATGTGCAAATGAAATACTTAAAACAAAAACCTTAAACTTTTGACGATGCCGCCACCGTCGGAAAAATGTGACTGATTTCTCGCTCGGTTACAGATTGATGATTTTACCCCCCCCCCCCCACTCCCCGGGCACTTTCAATGTTGCCTGGGCCAACCCAAAAACAAAGCCTTAAAACATGAACTTTTAAAGACCTTTACAACTTTATATAAAGGGAAATTTAACTAGACCCTTTCTTTCTTTTGGTATTTTTTTTTTATTTTACGAAATAAATATTGTTTTTGCAAAGCCAGATTTTCATATTTCGCAATCTGTCGCTTCCTTAATTTTGCCGTTCTGGCAGCTGCCTCATCTGAGTAATGGGGAAGCCGCCACTGATCTCGCTTCCCATTAACAACAAAATAATCCTTTTTCTTTCATAGCAACACAATTAAAATACTGACAGCAGTTCTAAAAAAATGCGGTGTCCCATTCGCAAGTTCTCTATAAATGAGCAATATTGCCCTTAGTACGTAACAGTTTCGTTTTTTTGCGAGAACGATAAATGTATTGTCAAGTTTATCGCAGTCACCTGCTTGCGGATCACCAATATTACGAGTTTTCAGTCGCTTGAATTAAACATTGCCGCCTCTGTAAGTCTGAATGGACCATCTCAAATAAAAAGTTTGCGATGACGGCAACTGAGATAAGAACCTATTACTTGGAAACATTCTGGAATTTTGTTGGTCCATCTTAAAAATCTTTAGAGCTGTTGGTTCAAGGAGAAATGATATAGACCTTATATTTTAATAACATGCAGGCCATTCAACATTCTAAGAATTTGGTTCACAGATTTTTCACTTCATTACCCTTTTCTTACCATACCTTGCAGCACCAGCCGAACTCGAGGCACCAATACAGGACATTGTATACTTCGAAATCTCACAGTCTGTTTCATCAAGAAAGGTTCAAAATGCAACACTCTGGATATATCTCCTTCCACACCGAGGTAAACCGAAACAGCCTATTGAATTGTTTGTCTATAAGTTGCTACCTGCCAAGAGGAAAGGGGACAAACTAATAAGAAGCCCCATTCGCTACAAGAAAGTGAGTTCCTACGGTTGGCATGAATTTGAAGTTGGCCATATTGTTCATCACTGGATGCGTCATCCGGACTTGAATTATGGCCTCTACATACAAGCCATCGACAAGAGAGGAAAGGCTATTGTAGTTACTCCAGGAAGCGCCAGCGCCGATGATGAAAGTTATGTAAGTTTTCTCATGACAGATTTGTAAACCATTTCTTATTCATATTTTAAACTTGTGTTTATCTTTACTATGGAAAAGATATGCTTGTTTGAATTCTTATATGCTTCTGGTCTCTATCGTCCACGGTTTTTACAGCAATAAATAACAGCTGGCATTCCTGTGATTTTTGAATTTTTGAAGCATACGGTATATAAATTTCTTATGAATTGGGTCATGAATTCCATCAAACTATCATAAGTATCTTGTACTGACTGAAAGCTATCTCCATAAAAAGTGTTTGTTTTAATACAATTCTCACCTTTCGAAACCGCAAATTTCGTTTTGAAGAGTCTCCAGATCCGATTAAGAGTCAGGTTAATACCATACACTCATTTTCGTTGCAGCGATGTCAGCTTTAAAGCTTGCATAACAGATTGAGTCCAGGAAATATAAATTCTGGGAATTATAAACGAGGAGACAATATAACATGTGATTACAAGTATTCTGATTTGCCGAAGATGTCAGAAGCATCTCCGAAACCTTTGGATTAATCTAAATATATTATTAAGTCAACAATTAAAATTAAGGTCAAAGCAGATTAACTTTCGGAATGGTAGTGTCCAGGTATCTTGTATGCCTTTTCACAGTCTTAGTAACCAATGTTGGCAGTTCACAGTCTTAATTACCAATGTTGACAGTTCATAGTCTTAATTACCAATGCTGGCAGTTCACAATCTTAATTACCAATATTGGCAGTTCACATTCTTAATTACCAATGTTGGCAGTTCACAGTGTTAACTACCAATGTTGGCAGTTCACAGTCTTAATTACCAATGTTGGCAGTTCACAGTCTTAATTACCAATGTTGGCAGTTCACTTTTGAATTTTCATTACTCTTAGAAATTCCCCGTGAAAAATTAGCATTCATGTTAAAACAAAGGAGCGGTTGCACACTGAGGGATATTATTAAAAGCAGCGAATAAGACGGGGGAATATTGTTAAACAAGACATTGTCACAAAACCTGATAGATTCCTTGAACTATTCTGAACAAGTCTGTTCATACCCTAAAAAAAAATTAGAAAAAGGAAAAGATTGGTGAGATTCAGCTGATAACATTTCAGAAGCGAAGGATAAATGATAGTCAATGTTATCTGATACATGTAAACTTAAATAACAGCATCACTTAAAGTCAGCGTTATCTCATTCATGTGAACTTAAATGTCAGCATCACTTTCAATGTTATCTCATACATGTGAACTTAAATGTCAGCATCACTTTCAGTCAAATGTTATTTGATATATGTGAACTTAACTGTCAGCATCACTTTCAACGTTATCTCATACTAGTGAACTTAAATGTCAGCATCACTTTCAGTCAACGTTATTTCATACTAGTGAACTTAAATGTCACCATCACATTCAGTTAACGTTCTCTCATACTAGTGAATTTAAATGTGAGAATCACTTTCAGTCAACATTTTCTCGTACTAGTGAACTTAAATGTCACCATCACTTTCAGTCAACGTTCATTCATACTAGTGAAGTTAAATGTCAGCATCACTTTCAGTAACGTTATCTCATACTAGCGAAATGAAATATCAGCATCATTTTTATGTTGTCTGTAAAATGTAGATTTGCCCGGCGAAATCTGATCAACGTTTGATGGGGGTAGGGTGGGGGTTCAAAATTCAAATATAGTTTAGCCAATGGGGTTTCTTATAAATAACTATAAAACCCCTTAAAGGATTTAGTAAGGCATTCATAGATCTTGGCAGATTTTTAACTCTTAATTATTTACTGTTTTATATAAATATGAAGAAGAGCTAATTAAATGCAGATGAGTAAAATACTATAAAATCTAATTTCCAAGTTGTCACAGAATCTGGTAACATTTGCAAACATCTCAGAACTAAGGAATGTCGACTAAGTAGAGGAATGTCTAGCAAATGCAGGTGTGTGTGTGTGTGTATTTTGGATTTTTAGCGTAGCTTTAAAAAGTTTTCAGTCATATCGCTACGATATCTGCAGTGTGCCAGTATATAGTAATGGCATCATTCCGCAGACATGTAGCATCCTGTCCCACCCAGTCACATTATCCTAACACCAGTCCAACCAGTCCTAACACTAACCCATTAGTTCTGAGCGCCAAGCGAGGCAGCTGTTAGTACCATTTTTATAAGTCCTTGGTATGACTCGGCCGGGTTCAAATCCGCGACCTCCCGCATCGGAGGCGGTCTCTCTAACCACTAGGCCACCGGAGCGGTCAGTAAATGCAGGTGATACATAAGAACATCATGATTAACAATACTGTCTACAACAATCGCTATTTCAATATGTTTTACATTGCTGTATTGTTTTCAGTACATCTCGAAATTCACCATTTTCATACGGCTAATTGGTGTTTAAAGACACATTTACACATAAAGACTATTTAGTGCAAAGGCAAAAGGAATAAAGTGACTTGATCTCAAACACACTACAGCAGCCAAGTCGGCTTGCTCTGGGCAGGATTCGAACCCGTAATCCATGGTGTACGAGTCAACACTTTAACTACTGGGTTACTGTGGCTGCCAGTAGAGAACACTTTTCATGCAAAATACATGGCACACTAAATTTCGTAAAACTGTTAAGTTTTGAAATTAGAGTTCAATCTATTGTCGCAAAGATGCTTTTTCTTTCAGGTCCCTACGCTCGAAATGAAAACAGTGGAATACCATTCACGCCGAGTGAAAAGATCATATCCCATGATATGTACGGAAGAAGAAAAAGTAGAGACATGTTGCAGATATCCTCTAACAGTGGACTTTGTCCTGTTTGGATGGGATTGGGTCATAGCACCTACAGGTTATGTGGCAAATTACTGTACCGGGGATTGTCAATACCGGCATCAGGACTCATCTGTGCTTGCATGGGTTGTGCAGCAAGCTCCCCAAGGAATCATAGACGGCGGAGGTCCATGCTGTACTCCAACAAAAATGGCCCCTTTGGCTTTGTTATACTTTGACCATTCCCATACCGTGTTATATACATATATGCAAAGAATGATTGTTGTTCGTTGTGGTTGTGCATAAATACTTGGTTTACACTGTTCGAGTACAGATGGTGCTTGCTTTAATGTTATCTAGGTTAAAATTTCGGGATCCCTCAAGGATTCCAAGAAATCTGTTCAGCATAAATTCTATTTACAGTCAACATGCCATTTTCTCTAGAAAATGTAATAAAAAAAACAACATATAAACAAATAATATTTTGCTAATGCCAAGACCCTTCAAGGGTTTATTTTACATGATTTTGTGCCTTGTACGAGAGGCCCAACGATGTACTGAATGTCCACCGAAGATTGTTTTGTATACGAGTCACAAGCCCGAAGGCTTTAAATGTTGATTTGTAACCAAGCCCACTTCGTAAGAGCGTGCTTGAAGATATACGAATTTTAAAACCAAG
>JAECUM010067043.1:0-10451 GCA_016617855.1 Megalonaias nervosa | reverse complement strand
CCTAGACTCAAATAAACATGTTTACTTTCTTTTAATAATGATAATAATATTAAACCCATGCACATAGAGAATGTTTTTGCTAGAATAGTTGTTTACAGAATAATAAAATAATAATTCAGGTCAAGTAGAAAATAAACAAGGTTAAGTCCGACACACAATGTTACATTACAATAGTATATAATGAAATAAAAAAATGATAAAAAATAACTAGCAAACAATGCATATTAAATATACATAGCAATATATAAAAAGGTTTGATGACTGCACTAAAGTATCCTTTTCCTTATTCTTCAATGAAATGTCATCAAGGTTTTGTCTTGAATAGTTTCCATGGCTTTAGCTGGAAGCTGGTGGCTACATCTATTTTTGAGAAGGCCGTAAACAGTATGTCGAAATCTGTGGCTCATGTGAAGATAAATTATTTGCTTCGTTGGCTAACATGTTCTTTCATTGCTTCAGTAGCTACATTGTATGCACAGTTAACCGATTTTATTGTTGTTGATGTTATTATTTGTTGCTGTTGTTTTGTTCTTTGTTGCTGTTCTTCATCATTTATACCTAACTGAAGGATGTGATGTTCCATTTTGATTTCTATACTTCCTTTTTTCAGTCGTGTAATTTTATGTAGCCTTTGACTGCATAATCTGCTTGTTTACTTGACGAATATTATCTGATAAAGTAAATTACCTTTGCGTTCTGTCCTTTTTGTTGCTATCGATATTATTATTAATGTTAATATTGTATGATCAAACACAGAGTTAATTTAAGAAGAAAAATTACTGGTAGGTCCATAAACATCTTTCCTTGCATTAAACTCTTTATTCTATCACAGCATTAAATTAGATGTTGCTGGTTTCTTGTAGGGTTCCATTGAAGGCGTTTATAATATTCGATAATATCAAAGTTTTTAACGGAGAGATGCTGACTAATGTCCTTATAAACTTAACTGTAGCTCGTCATTTTCTAATCTCTGTCACGTTTTGATTATGATGATATTTAGGCTGTTAATTGCTGCACTTTTAGACTTTGCATGAAATGATATTTAATTTTAAAATCTGGAATAACTACTTATTCTTGAGTACAAAAATATGCATGTCATGTTATTATGTATCTGAAGATAAAACACAACCCATGACGACTTAGCTTATTATAACAGGCGACAGAAAGAGAATTGAAAAAAGTAAAGAACTATGAAGAAGTATTGACGAGTCAAGCTTTTGTACAGTTGTTCATTAATTTTTTTCTTTAAACGGGAACACTTTGATGAATAGTGAAACATCATTAGGTACACTATATATTTGAATGCAAGTAACTGCTTCCACTTACGGTGAGTACATTAAATATTATCACACATGGAAAGAAAATGATGAATTTTTTTATGTTAAACTTTATTCTTTTCTTCAGGGTGTTGGAGATAGTGAGGGAGATTGTCGTGTACCTACTTCGCTTCAATCAATATTGGCACCCTTGAAAGAAAAAGTAATTAGAAGAAAAGATGCTCTCTATAATCGATACAGTTGTCCTTTCATCTGCAGGACCGACTTGGACGACATATTAAATGACAGTAAACACCTTGATCATCGGGGAAAGATTCTAAGCGATCCTTGTATTGACAGAAAAATCTCGGCACCCGTTCCCCCTACCTTTTACTTAGAAAAGGAACAGGATGAGAGAAACATATTGAACGACATGAACACTAAAACTGAATGATAGTGAATGCAATTATTCAGAACTCTATACCAGAGGTGGGCATAATTGCAGTCGAGGATACTGGAATTTGAATGGACACCGTTTGAATGATGTTTGACCACGGACATAATTGATATTATTTTTCAGAACTTGTTCCATATAAATACTGTGATCATGCGATATGTAAAATCACTATACGACGCCAAGATGTAAGCGATGCATTTCTTAATGCGATTTTGAAGTTTGTATATTTTCTGCGAAATCTATCTTCTGTGTTTCTGTAAATAAATTAGTTCACAACCTTAGAAAGCTGAACAATTTCCAAAATAATGTTTCTTAAAATATTATTACAGAAAAAAACAAACATGAAATTAGGAATTTTCGACAGCATTTGGACTGTACGGCAAATCTTATTCTTGTTAACGAAGACTATAAACGTCATACATAACATATCACTCTATGATATTCATTCGATAGGACAGTTCTTTTGTTACGTGAGTAGGATTACACATATGGTTACGAAAAAGAAAACATGGTAACATTTTTTTGGAAAACAATGATCATTTCCCTGGTTATCACCTCTTCTGCTAGTGTTTGTTATTCTTCCGCAGTGTCATTTTTGTACTTTGTACAATATTGTTTTCAAATATAAAAACTACCTTACGTTTAAAATTTTATTTATATACACTTTCTGAATGTGTCGCATTGAAATTTACGACAC
Source organism: Megalonaias nervosa (assembly GCA_016617855.1). Taxonomy (NCBI): domain Eukaryota; kingdom Metazoa; phylum Mollusca; class Bivalvia; order Unionida; family Unionidae; genus Megalonaias; species Megalonaias nervosa. Next base: position 8,041 of record JAECUM010067043.1, on the reverse strand, counting down.
ATATTTTTTTTTCAGTTCAGACATTCAATTAATGCACGTAGTTTATGCAATACAATATTCAAGAAAAAAATATTGTTGAAATATTTACAGTATCGTAAAGTGAATGACAAAAAGGTAAAAATGAAAAAATATGAAGGGCTTTACTATTGAATGACTCTATTCCTAATTAATATGACCTACGTTACTCATTTTTATAAAAGAAATACACAATGCCAATTTTTATATCTAACCTTTTGTCGTTCTTCATTATACATATAGATAGTAGTTTCGTACCTGACAATTTTCTTACCATACAAATAATTTTTGCCCAAAGATGTACAAAAAGTTACATTTTGGGAAAAATACCAACGTTGTTTCTTTATCCATTCTCGTGCTTTCCAAAACTATAAACAATTGCAAGAAAAAAAAAAATCTGAAAATTTGAAATCTATGTTCATCGTTTATATCGTATGTTATTTAAACCTGGCATCAAATTTGCTTTTTCATGGCTTCTTCTTTGGCTACAGCCAGATCTATAATTTTGCATTGCTCAATCTTTCATCGAATCCTTGATATATATTGTGCTTACCTCATCAACATAAATCAAAAATTCAGTTTATTGGTTTATTCGTTCATCTTTTATTTGTATACTTTTTGAAAATGTTTAACCTCATTACTTTTCGTCTTATATCCTGCAGGACTACATATCAACGTTTGTTTGCAAGTGTTGATCTTCCTAAAGGATTTTGCAATTTGTATTTCTATCTTTACATTTCTTTAACAAACATTTTAATCAGCCAGGATCATTCTGACCTACCATTTGTTCAACTCTATACGTACAAATATAACGTCATGTGACCTCCACATCACGTGGCCCGCATGCACTTCTAGAACAATGGCGGTTATCAGTGAAAAGAAAGTTTCCAGACGACAGTATTTCAGTATAGAGGTGTGTGTGTGTGTGTGTGTGTGTGTGTGTGTGTGTGTGTGTGTGTGAGTTGGATTTTGTAACGTAGGTTTAACAATTTTTCATTTATATCGCTACGATATCTGCAGTGTGACAGTTTTTAGTGACGTCTATCACTAGGCATCATGCTGCAGACACGTAGCATATGTCCCACCCAGTCACATTATCTTTACACCAGACCGACCAATCCTAACACTAACCTCTTAATGCTGAGCGCTTACAACATTTATGTCTTTGGTATGACTCGGCGGGGGTTTGAACCCGCGACCTCCCGCATCCGAAGCGGACGCTCTAATCACTAGGCCACCTGAGCGGTCTCAGAATAGAGGATGATGTTGTGAAAGAAAGCATCGACAATACAGGGATCTACAAAAACAAAAAGATTCACAGCGATTGCAGCTTTTAATGAGTATCTGTCCGAGAAAGATTTTCTTTACATTTGGAAATGGTGGAAACGAACCGCACACCAAACGAGGATGACCTGGTATTTCAAATAACTAAAATTGGTTTTTGACAGATAACACAAGAAAATCAAGATTCTTGTAATTTTTCTGCATTTGGCAAACAAACATTTAGTTTAGTTCCTGTTTTACACAAAAACATGCGAGAATTAAACACAAAACCTTGTTTTTCTATTGACATTCCGTGTCTCGGGTTTCAGTTGGAAATATTGGATATCTTAATAACAATCCTGTTTCTTTCAAGCTGTCAAAATATGATAGAAACCGATCTCTTCGAACAGTACCATGGTATATTGAAAGAAGAACGTTTTGGGATATACCACGTTTGACAAATGTCTTGTTTCGCCCTGCAAGAGATAGACATATCTTTCACATGGACTTGATAATGATAGTAGAGCACGTATCCACTCAGGTTTGATTAGAAAAGAAAATACCCTAGACCGGTAATCAATGGTTGATATTGCTATTCCAGATGATTATTAGCCATGTGGCTAACGGTTAAATTCATCGATCTGTTAGCTCAATCTGAGTAGAAGTGATACAATTCTAATGAAGGCGTGTCAAAATGGTATAAATATGAAAATAATTTTCAGCTAAAGCCCGTGAAACTAATTCTGTGTCAACGCCCATTAGAAAAGAAATTATCACCAGCTTGAAACTCTGGTTCTGCATCTGACCTCTCTTTCACCAAAACTTCTATCGTTTAGGATCCACCTATTTTTTTAAAATTGCACATCAGTTTGAATATTTCATACGGTTAAACCTTGATCTGACAAAACAGCAAACAACAGAGTTTCCAAAACAACAGAATTTCCAAAACAACAGAGTTTCCACATCCTAAAATTCCATCGACTTCTGCATTAATTTACATCTCTTGTAAACGTCGTTGAAATCATATAATATATTTAATTGTTTTCAGTACTAAAATGCTTTTCCAACTCATGCCAATAATATTTAATTACAGTCGAGGTAAGAGGAAGGTGTAACAACCAAGAAGTGAAGTAAAATAAGAATACTTAGAGAACATATCAACGATAAAATATGAGAGAGACCAAAGTACATTTGACTGCTAAAATGCCATGGAAAAAAAAATATAAGAGGAATCTAAGTACATTTTACTGCTAACATGTTATGGTACAAACATTTAACAGGGATCTAAGTGCATTTGACTGTTAGGAATGTTTAAATAGCATAAATTATAACAGTGATCTAAGTACATTGGACTATTAAAGAATCTTATGATACAAACATTTAATAGAGATCCAAGTACATCTGACAGCGAAAAATATTTTGATGCAAAACTTCAAATAGCTTCTAATGATGTCTTTTTATGATGTTGTCTAAAATATTTTCTTTTGATAAACATAGGAGTACATAAATGCTTACTTTTATCAGATGAATTTTTTTTTAATCATCTGGTTTCTGGGATATTTTGAATTTTAGATTTTTGGATTTATTTATTGCCAAATACCGTAATTTCTTCTCCATTTTAGTGCACAGACTGATCCAACAATCGGCATGGAAAAGTGCACCTGGGCAAAGTGTGAAGTAGAGAAATTACTCACCCAATAATCGCAACAGAGAAATTATTCACCCAATAATCGCGAGAGATCTCAGACTTTGAGGACTGGTCAACAGCTGGAAGAACTACAAAACTACTGAAAACCTATACCCTGTATCAATAAACCAGAGCTTTCATTAGAAATATGTGATAACAGGTCTTATTTTGTGAAACCAGGACTTTCGTCCTGAAGTCTATTACATCGAAACATATCGCAACTGCAGCAGAGAGATTTGGTGTAAAAAATCAGAATCTGGTCTATCGAAAAGACAAGGTTTTCCCAATGAATGAAACCTACGATAAAAAAGAAACAAATTGCCGTAATTAGTTAAAATTTGGCTTCGAAGATTCAACTTTTATCAGTAAATACCAGATATCGAAATAAAACCCAAGATAGCAAGAGATCATCCTGGTATTTTGTCAGATAACAGCAGATTTTAAAGCGTGAAACACTATCTGCCAGTCACATGCAAGATGACACCTTTATAAGTGTGGATACCGTGCATTTTCGATGTCAGGCAGGATCTTGATCATATGTCTCAATACGCATGACATCGACAATGCACGGTATCCACGCTTATAAAGGAGTCATATATAGTCTGATTCAAATTATATAAAAAATATGGTTTCCAGGGTCGTGACAACAGTCAATCCGATGCAAAGATCGCCTTATTAATATGTGCGCAGTTTGTTCGCGATCAAATTTGCTAAATATCTAAAAGATGTAACACACATTCTAAGTTCAATCAAAATTGAATCAGAATAATGGTTTCTAGAGTGGTAACAACGTTAGTTAATTAGATACGCAGCATCACAAATATTTAAGCCTGGATTGCACCACTTACCGACATTGTCCAAAAGTTTGATAATATAAGCATATATTACAAATTTGATAAAACAGATAAGAAATATGGCTTTTATATGTCAAGTGAGGATATATTACAGACGCTTGGATATTATTCCATCGAAAATTATACTTGCAACAATAATTTTAAAAATGCTTTAATTAGGTCATCATCAAAATAATATTGCTTAAAATGTTGCTAGACTATGGCAGTAAAATTTACTATAAAAATAACTTTATACCTTTTGGACTTTCAGCTTAACAATTTTAAACAATTCATTGTGGTTATGAATACATGTTTTGATTTTCAGTTAATTCCACATTTTTTTAATCAACTGCATTCACAGTTCTTAAATTATTTCAACTAGACCTTGCTGACAAATATCATAATGCATAATTACACAAACAAAACAGCTGACATAGAAATACGAAATTTTGTATGCCTACTTGTATTGACCTATATATAACCTAATCATAGTTACAAGTCACAAAATCAATTGCTTGAATTCTTTTTCACACACTTTTGAGCTTTTCAGATTTGGACATGCGCAGTTAGCACATTGAAACATAAACCGCTTGAAGTAGATAAATGTTTATTTGGTAAATTTTTATATCTATCTCTGCGTGCCACGAATGTTTCTTAGATAAGAATTAAATACTGGTTCAATCTGCTAATGTGTCTTCTACGCACAAATGTTTTTTTTTCGGGTTTTTTTTTGGAGCGGGTGGTGGTGGTGATGTATTGTTGTTTCTTTTTTAAGGGGGTGCTTATTCAAGTAGGTATAGGCTTAAAAGTTACTAATATTTTACAGCACATAGCACTAATACTTTACCGCACGTGGCATTGATACTTTAACTTACGTTTCAGCTTTGAATACAAGTCGCATAATGTGCTACCAAAGTACGAATTTAATTTTAAATTAGATGCAGTGAATTTTATGCCTCTGAATGCAGTTGATTAATTATGTACTGTTTCCAGAGAAATGCAAAACATGTTCGAATATGAATAAATTATCATAATGTTCTTAACGACAGTTATGTAAATAAGTTGATGATTGACAGGAAATGGACAACCAAAGCTTACATTGAAATATGGTATATAACGCACAATAAGTGGAATTCTATAGCTACGAAATACACATTATATAAAATTGTTTGACATGTAAGAACGGAAAGTAAGTACTCCCTGATAAAGGTATTTATAATCTATTTGGCCATTTTGGAGAAAACAGCAATTTTACCTTGGAAAAAGTTCAAGTTTTCATATATGGAAAAAGTAACCCCATACAAAAATTTTTTACTTACTGATATGTATTCATATCCTGATTTTGTAAACTGTATAACTTTGTGTCAATCGGTATTCCATGTAAATCCTTTTTTATTCATTCAGCATTTGTGAACGTGTGTTTCAGATAAGAATACTGGTAATTTTTCGTTAATCACATGACTAAAATAAAAACATATTTTTGTTGGTTCTAGAGTAGAGATGTAATAAAGTAACATTTGATTGTTGCTCAATCTTTGATATATAGATGCATTCTGAATATATTGATGTTGATAATCAATAAAAATTGTTTAAACCAGAGAAAACCACCATACATAATATTATTTTGCTCCACGTAACACATACATTGATGTCAATTTTCACCATTGATATCGTAAGGAATCAATGTCGACATAATTATTTCGCTTAGATTCTTAGATCCAATAACTGATCCGTTTCATGTTATGTGCCTCCTTTGATTTATTAACCTATAATCTGAGACTAATTAACATGTACACTTTGATATATTATATCAATTTTCACTCTTCATCGAACATGGAAAAGGTTTTTGATAGTTACTTGCTTTACATTAATAAAATTCATATAGTTTCTTTAATTAATCAGTGTTTAAGTACAATAATAATTGTAAATGTCAGCTTGGATTTCTGATATCAAGTCTCAATTTTGACCTCTAAATTATGGATGAAAAATATGATCATCCCACATATAGGAAGTCTTCAAATGTAGAGTTTCCTTGAAAAGATAGCAAGTCATTATTTCATAACATGCAGTAGTCATTTGATCTAAAAGATAGCAAGTCATTATTTCATAACATGCAGTAGTCATTTGATCTAAAAGATAGCAAGTCATTATTTCATAACATGCAGTAGTCATTTGTTCTAAAAGATAGCAAGTCATTATTTCATAATATGCAGTAGTCATTTGTTCTAAAAGATAGCAAGTCATTATTTCATAAATTTAATAGTCGTTTGATCGTTAAAGATAGGAAGTCATCATTTGATAAAATATAGTAGTCATTTGATCTAAACGATAACATCTATCATTTTATAACATGTAGTAGTCACTTAATAGTAAAGGATAGCAAGTCATCATTTCATAACATGAAGTAGTCATTTAATCGTAACGGATAGCAAGTCATCATTTTATCAGATGCAGCCATCACTTGATGTCAGAGTTTGTTGAATAATGTATAGCCTTTTATTTACAACTCACAATTATTTTCGTCCATCTCAGTTCTTAAATTTGCACTGAGTTATGAATTGCTGTTTCAAAAGCGGCATATGACGATACGATACGATATTGGATTTTGGTCGCGTTCGCCCTAGAGCATTTGCGACCTGTTTATTCCCACAGGGTGGTATTTTTAATTCGTCGAGTTGTTAGGAAACGAGCCACTATCCACTCACATTTATGTATGCAGGGCATATTATTTGGCATACTGGGCATACTTGCCACGGCAAAGGAGGTAGGCGGCGGTACACAACGCCACAGCAGGTGCTCCAGAACAACCCGGGTACTATGATCGAATGTTGACGTCTGTGCTCTTTTCATAGAATGATAGACGATTGGTCTGTGATACTCCGAAAATACTGATTAGGGATTGCCGAAGCGTTAATTTTTGGAAGCATATGTATGTTTATTACTTTAGTTAAGCCTTGTGCGGTAGGTATGATGGCTTGGGCTTGACCATCTTATTTTTTAGTTGGGGATTGTCAAGTTCTCATATGTTTGGTTGCAACATTGTGCGGCGGGACCTGATGATCCTGGGTTAAGATGCATATGACGGTATGGTAGTTTAGCTGAAATCAACACAAAAGAGCATCTTACATCTGCCAATAAGAGCGTGATTTTGATTCCTTTCTTGATTCCATTTTGGTAAGCGCCTTGCGGGCCATATATGAAGACTTTAGTTCCCAACTTAAGCTTATAATAACCAGATCTTTGTTTATGCAACAATAACAAAACTGAAGAATCAAAGCTTTTCCTGACAAATTTCTGTAGAAGATACACGAGGCAATCGGTTTTGTGCACGTGTGGTTTTACCTGCAATCTTCATTGGATGTACTCTGGGAAAGGTAACCAAAAACCCATACTTATTATTGAAAGGACCTATTATTTTATAAATAAGTGGTTAATAGATTTATAGTTGTGGTAATATGCACATGGTCTCGTTCAATCACATGCAGCAGTCATGACACATTATTAGGTATTAACGTAAATTTGGGATTAGTGCAATCAATAACACGACACAGCAATTTTAGTAAGTGAAAAAAAAATTCCTCGTTGGGAACTATCGAGGTTGCACGTGTTCATATGAGATCATTTCTCAGGATATGTATATATATATATATATATATATATATATATATATATATATATATATATATATATATATATATATATATATATATATATATTGTTAGTTTCAAATTTTATTAATTCCATTACATGCTATTGCAATGTAACTTTGTTTATTGGATTTGATATTGTCCAGAATTGAGTTTAGTTCTGTTTGACCTGACTTTTTTATTTCACTGATAAACACCTAATAATAGAAACACTGTATCTAGCTTCCGACTTTGTTTCATAGTCAGTGACAGTTTTGGTAAACAACTTTTTAAAAAATTGTTTGATTCTTTCTCAGAGTAAGAATCATTAAGTTAAGTCAAGGCTATACCTGGAGTACGTAGTATGATACATGTATTTATTGTTACAAACTTCTACTTTTTCTAGAGGATTGACCCTCATCCTGGAATCTGTTTTGCGTCTTAAATTAGTGTATAACTGTTGTCTTGATAGAGATAAGGCAGTCGGGCTTAAACCACTTGAGACGTCACGTTACATTATGTTGTGACCAGTTTGAGTTGAGTTTATTTTATTTTCTTCAAAATTGTTGAATTTCAAGTGATTCTTTTCCCTGGAAATACATAAGTGCTCCTACAAA
>JAECUM010067041.1:0-22754 GCA_016617855.1 Megalonaias nervosa | reverse complement strand
CTATCCTTTCTTTTTTCGGCCTGTTTTTCTATCTCTGTCTTTTCCACCTCGGCCTGCTTTTCTAATTCTATCTTCTCTTTCTCAAATGCCATTTTTCTTTCCTCGGTTTCCCTTCTTTCACTTCCCGCTCCGCCTGTTGCTCTATCTCTAATTTCTCCCTATTTTCCTCTCCTTTAACCTCTGATCCCTTTCTCGAGCCTCTTCTACCTGAAAGAAGTTTCTAAGGGACTCTCCCTCGTAGACAAATTGTTTCCCCAATTCCACCAAATCTTTCAATGATGTAATGCCTACAAATCTCATATGATGGCCAACCTGAAGAGCACTACAATGAAAATATATGCATTACTAACTTTCAATGAACCAAACCGTATTTTCCTTCTCAGAAAGTTAGAAAAGTCAATGAACTCTGTACTACAGCAACTAAACTTAATAAATTAATGTTAGATGATTACTCAACCTCATAAAAGTCTTGCCAGGCACGTCACAGTCTGAAACACACAAGAGGACATGCAAGATTAATGAAAAACAAATACCTTTAGTGCTCCTTTTAATCCGATATCATTTCTGACACCACTGTAACAAGATAACTGGGTTGGGGTGGGATTATAACATAACACATTTGATGGTGACAAAAATGCAACGGTTATTTATGAAGTATTCAGTGAGAAAAAGACTATCTTTGACTCGTGCGCCAACAAAATCCAAATATTGGATATTTAACACAAAATATGCACGAACCTGTCACTGGATTGTGATTTAAAAGAAATTTGAACTGATATGCAAAAAAAAACTTAAATAGTAAAAACATACAATGATTATCAATTCAAAGTGATTCCACACAAAAGATGAAATATGAACAGTTTTCACTTAAATGGTGAAATAAGATGAGTTTTCACTCAGTATCATATGATGAGTTTTCACTTAAATTTTGAAATATGACGAATTTTCACTCAAATAGTGAAATATTATACGGAACATTGGTACATATATCTTGCGGAGTCGAACACAAATCCGAAAGCTCTTCTCAGCTCCAACGCTCTGCCGAATGATTGAGGAGCCATTACGAATGGTCTGCCCTTCTTGGTTTGCCTAAAGATCTGTGAAATCTCTTTTTCTCTGTAGACCATTGGTCCAGAAGCCTTAGTTCATCACCACGTGATGACCTTTATCTTCTTCCGGTTCATCGTCACCCACCGACAGCAGCACACTTGGTATAACACAACCGAAATTAGCACCACGGCTAAAAAGAACATCTACAATAAGGTGCATTTACGGAGATACAACATAACTCTCACTCCGTCCCTTCTTCGCTCCTTGAGCACTTTCCTCAGCATTTACCAATTACCATTCACCAGTCACCGGTCATCAATCAATCAATCACCAGTCAGTCATCAATGATCAATCAGTCAGCTGAAAATATAACATCCGAATCCGTTTACTACAAATGACACGGTCATGCATAACAGCACGTAATGACCTTATGTACTCTAAACTTGAGTTGATTATTTTATACAAATTATATTATCGGGACTACTGTACAAGGTGATAATCAGGTTCAGAAGTGAACCTGTCTCTGATAATAATCTTATAGTACTTAACGTTACCACCTTCTCTTCCTTAATAAATAGAACATTATTGCGATTATAAACATTCTGTTAAGTTACATACAGGTAAACTAGGAAACATACTATAACATTCTAGTATGCGGCACAAGTCGGAATTACATAAAGTACAATATAAATGTGACAGTTAAACAATTATATCCTATAATATAAATAGGAAAATAATATTTAACTCACATACGTCTACAACTGGAGATCTAAGGTAGACTGCTCACTGACAAGACCCTTCAAAATGTGCTGCTTAGAGCTATGATGAGATAATTTATACACAGGCCATGTAGCCATACACTGCTTGTGCGCTCAAGGTATATCAGTTTTCTCATCGTAAGCACTTTGCTCGTGCAGCATTGGACGAACCGAACTCACCATTTCGAAGTAATATACGATATACATAAAACACCCTCGGGTAAGACTGTACACAGAAACGAAGCCCGAGTACCTGTATTTAGTCCGAATAATAGAGAAACGATACATACATACAATTCCGTGACAATATCTCCCCCTTAAGAAAGTGTCAAACACTTTTAGAAAATCACGGAATGAGAATAAAAACAATTGATATATTTAATTTCGAATAATGAAAGAAAATGATCTGCTAATTACACCCTACTTAACAAATCAGCAACCACATCTTCCGACCCTCGAATCGCCTCGATTCGGAAACAATGCGGTTGAAAAGATAACGCCCAACGCATCAATCTTGCGTTCGTGACCTTTGCTTTGTTCAAGTATAAAAGCGGCTGATGGTCCGTTTGTAGGATAAATTCCCTCCCGAAAAGGTATGTGTGGACTTTTCCTATCCCCCATACTAAGACTAAGCATTCCTTTTCAATCATGGAGTAGTTTTGTTCCCGAGGGAGCAATTTTCTATCTACTTGCATCTGCAACAGGCAATTTCATCCCCTCTGCTCCTGTAACAAAACAGCACCTAGTCCCGTATCGGATGCATCATTCCTCATTACAAAAGTTTTACTCAGTTCTGGCAACTGTAGGATTGGTACACTTATTAGTCTCCCTTTTAAAGCGTTAAACGCTCGTTCTTGATGCAAACCCCAGGAAACTTTATTCGGTTACCCTTTCCTAGTCAAGTCTGTTAATGGGCTGGCTATAGCGGCAAAATTGGGAAAAATTTTCATATAGAACCCAATCAAACCCAGTAAAGATGTTACTTGTTTCTTATTTTCCGGTCTGGGGGCATTACTGATTGCTCCTATTTTGTCTGGGTGAGGTTTCAACTTACCTAAACCACTTACAAGATGATCCAAGCATTCCAATTTAGAATAGGCTATGCTACATTTGGTGGGTTTAGCCGTGAGATTAGCCATGCGGAGTCTATCAAACAGATAGTTAATATTCTAACATGTTCTTGCCAGGTATACGTACAGACGAAGATATCTCCGAAGCTGTCGTCGTTTTCCATGCCATTTAATAGTTGACGCACAAGACGAACGCACGACGCACTGGCGTTGACTAAACCGAAAGGGATGACTTTAAATTGATTTAGACCTTTGGGAGTCGCGAATGCAGTTAACATTATCAGAGATTGATACCTGCCAAAATCTTTTGGTAAGATCCAGTTTCGAAATGTATCGGTGGGGTGCTGGTTGTGAGAACAAATCCTCCAGGTCTGTAATCGGGTCAGCGTCAATCACGGTGATTTTTGTTCAATTGCCGAAAGTCGATGCAAAAACTGTTTGTCCCGTGTTTCTTTCTGACTAATACAACTGGGCACGAATATGGGAACTGAAAGGTTCGATCACTCCCTAATCTAACATGTTCCCCACTTCTTCGTTGATCGTCTCCCCGCGCATTAAAGGTTAATGGATATCCTTTAATCCTGATCGGATCTGAGGTGTTCATCTTTATCTGGTATTGAATTAAACCAGCCTAATCTGCCAGTGAAGACATCCGGATATTTGGACAATACCGCCCAGATCTGTGTACGATGACCCTCAGGTTAATTCGGGCACACACTGATCTGATCTCTACCCTCTATATCTAAGTTGATAGGGTATTCAAGGGGCATTTCAGTACTGGAGACGAATTCCGGCTCGTCACACCATTGACCTTCTATGAACGCAGTACATACTACGTTCAAGACCCCTTATATCAACTGTTTGAACAGGTCTTTCTGCACAATGTTTCAGAATGTTGGTGTAAATATCTTGGAACTACCTTCGAATGAAAGTGAGAAAGCGCGCAAGAGTTAGAAAGTTAAGAACCACACAAAATAGTAAGTGCCATAAATGAACCGTTCTATGGACTCCCCTAGCGATCTCTTATGTTGATCAAAATAGACTCACATTAGTTAATTATCTGTCTCTATCAGATAACTTCAGAATGCATAGAAGACCGTAAAGATACAGAAAAGAGAACCATATACAAGATTGAGAAGCTCGTAATTATCATATATTTTGTCATATATAATTGCTCCATATGGACATGATATTAAACATGAAGACATGCTGAAATGTTAATAGTATATTATGCTCATCGTATTGAAGTGATACATTTAGTGTATACTGTGGCTGCTTCGAACGGACGGTAAATCGTCGCCACAGATGAATGTGCACGTCACTGTACACAGAACTTGAGATGAATGACACCATCGCTCAGAAGAGAGTTACTTAGATAATTTCTAATGGATGCTTAGAAACCACCCAAATAAACATATAAAACATAATCATAAAATGGTGCACTTAGAATTATACATGAAATCAGTTTATCATGAAAAAGACTGAAAAACATTTTGAATTTCCAGCCAGTTTGTTTGTTAAGCGCAGCTACGGTTCCATCGCGGTTGCTCTGGGTTAACGGTTGGTTAGCTTTTCGTCGATAGACGCAGCGGTCTGCATTTTGCGGGCCCCTACCCAAGGTTTGATTTCATGTGATGGTAGTTTTCATTATTATCCATGATTATTCTGATCACATCACTGGAAATGTGTTTATAATTTAAATCCATAGGGATAGTATTTAGTAGTTTGGTGTATGCTAGGATGTGGTTCTAGTAGTGTAGTTTTGTTTTTATCTGGAGGGGTTGGCTAATACGTCTGTATGCTATCTAGCCAGTCCTCAGTCTGTTCTCTAGCCTCAAGCTCTATAGCAGTTGGGACGGCTCTAATGGTAACGATCAGCAATACAATACAGGCTCCCATACCCATACTCTGTATATTAAAGGCAATGTCAAAACTATATATGATATCGACAGGTCATTGATATTTTATAGCGAGTAACCCTCGTCTCCTCTAGTACTCATGCCGGTGGCTAATACCACTGATTTGCCAGAATTAGTAGCGTCGGAACCTCCGTTTCAATTAGGACACAAGTAGCACTAAATACGGCATTGGGAACGACATGACACTCTGGATACATTCCGGCTTTTGAAATTCTGAGTGGATCATCTCTTTTGTTAATCTTAAGAAGATTCTGAACTTATAGTGTGCTTGTCATCCGAGTTCATACTGATCAAGAAACTCTGCTTTCCTGTTTCAGCAGGGATATGTAAATCAAGGGGCTTTGTTTCCTTTGTTCATTTTGGTCATGAGGTACACAGTTCGTTATGCATTAGCATTGATGATATTTGTGTGTGAGAAATTATTGTCATGATCCACTCCGAAAAGTAAAAACTCAAGATATTTTTCTACACCCGATTTAACATCGATATTTTTGTCGAACCTACCACAAATAGAACTGAGCAGAGTTCTTTTGGCATGAATATATGTTTTGCCTTTGCGATGGTCATACAGCTGTTCCTATCTTCCATGTCAATGCCAATAGTGACAGCTGATGCTGAATGTTCCAGTTTAACAAGATCCTCATATTGCTTACGCATGAAACACGTGATCTTATTCATAAAATTGATGACGGCGAGCGGGTCACCGTAGAGCTTGGTAGCATCATCATCATTTGCAATGTGCAGAACGTATTTAGTATGGTGGCTTCACACATTAAGCGTGCCGTAGATTGGTCGGTGTACAGCTGGTTATTGAGTCAAACAATTTTCATTAATGACAAAAGCTTCAGACACTTTACTTCTACTGAAGATGCAAAAGTGCCAATGTGTTTATCTGTATTCCTATTCTTTTTCCAGCCATATTTATATCTACACACATGTTTGAGTCAGATTTCAACAGCATGGGATCTACGCCTGTAGCAGAGTGCTGGATCAATTCCAAATTGTAAGGAAGGATCGCCGCTGACAACAAAGTGTTATCACTTAAAGCTGATTGACATAACGGGCCTCTTGAACATTATAGTCAAATGATCTGTACGATATCACGAGCATATACTATGTACACTCAATGGAAAGAAAGACTTTAATGCCACCTATGATAGCCGAAGGCACATTTATGGAATCGTAGAAGCACACAACGCTGCAAATCGTGCTGGGCTGTCGAAACGTTTGCCTTACAGTTTCGGGACAACTTTGCAAAGAAAAAGTTGCTTTTCACCTAGAGTGATGTGGTGACTAAACAGACCGTTAATTTCGTGCAAAGCAAAAACATTTGCAATATGGACTGCAAGCGCGAGCTATGGTCTGCCGGCAGACACAAGACCACAATTCGATCACTGTCCAGCTAGGGCAAATCCGTAGGAGAATTCATGTCTGTAAACAGTCAAAATGAATCATCTCAGAGCTTTGGTGTTTTCTTTCGAAGACAGCAGCCTGGAATGCTTTCTGCAACTAATTTCACCGCTGCACCCATATAAATGTGGTTCATCCTTTGCGCGCATTTGCAGACTTGGATGTCGATTGTTGGGACCATCAGGACGGGCCTTTGATAGACAAATGTAGTTGTTGTCTAATATCAAGGTCAGCATCCACGATCACATCGACTTGCTAAGCAGTATCAGCCTCTACAAAGCAGTGCCTTGCTACTCCATTTTTGTAATGGATACATACTTACTATAGGGTTGACAGAAAATCAGCAATTGGGCCACAGCAAAGATACTAACTCGCGTCCCATCCAATTGCCCATACAGATGTTAAAATAGATCATAGTTAATACTAGCCCCGACAAACCAACCCGTCCAAAACAACTAAGGCAACAACATAAAATTCAGATGGCTGGGACTGTATTAACAACAATGTAAGTAAATTTGATGCTTATCAGTATGCTAGGGTGCGGACGTCACTAGCAGTTGGTGGAATATATGTCATTGTAACATCATTTTTGTTTACGGAACGCCTGTTGTATTTCTGTGATAGTCATACAGCGGAGCGCTAATAGCCAACACTAGTCTCCAGAGGCTTCCATCGAGCCAACCTATGTGTGATTAACCAACTTCATATGGTGCTGCTGAGTCTTTACACTTTATATATACTTTGACTCCACCCTTGTCCGCTGTATCTGCACATTGTATTGGGACGTGGTATGCACGTCTATAGTATGTGTATTATTTTCATAATAATAGTGTCTGTAAGAGTCATTTGGTTAATGACAATTTTTAATACTAATATACTATGATCGTAGTTTGCACTTTAAAGATGAGCCGTGTATCAAGTGCATTGATTGATTCGTAAAGTTCCAAAGTTCGTTCGTACTATAAGTACAATTACGCATCACGTGACCCGACAAGGACATGAGTTCTGGTGAAATGCCAAGCGGTGTAAATCAACTGATCTTGCTTACTGAAAAGTGATTTCTAAATACTAAGCTGATTACTTCAATGCCTCGTATTGTATTCTCTCTACTGCGTATCAGCGTTCTGTATAATATTATTAATACTAAGTGTTTGTCATTCTTATTAGTAGACACCAGTCTTCGAAGTTATTCATTGAGAGGAATTTAATTTTAAATTTAACCAATAGTTGGAATTACGTTAATCGATATATTCGGATACATTTGCATTTATAGCAGTTTTCGTATTACTCCAAAAGCATTTCAAAACGTGTTATTATATTGTAGTGATTTATGCTGTACTGCTGACACATCAGTACATTACTGGCTATCATTTGGAACTCCTTTGGAACTCATTCAGATTACTCGAAATAATTGGAATTGATAGCACATTTAGGATTTTAGGATTTTATTAACCACGCTGTAACTTATTTTTAATTCTTTCCATCTGTATTTTAAAGAAATAGATTATATTTGCAACTTTACAAAACTTGTTGGTTCTGCTCTTTATTGTTACTTCTTTTAAGACAATAAAATCGTAAGACGTGGTAGTGGCACCGCCACCGACGTTGCTAACAGTGATGGCTCGCATAATAATGCTCAAAATCATGTACCGAATGCTATAAAAAGACTAGGAGTAGCACTGCCCTGTTCTTAAATGTGTATTTGCACGTCGCCCCAGCATTGTGTCATCGTTCATCAGGGAAGTGGTCGTTAGAATTCCTGTGTTTTGATTTATGAGAGATAACTTCAAAGACGGTTGCTCTATAACCTGTAATTTCTCAGTTAAGAAATGTCGCTCAATACCCGTTATCAAGGAGCTTTGCAGGTTTTCTGCCACAAAACTTAGCCGCGGTGTTTACCATAAAGCACAGTGGGTTAGTAGCTCCATGTCAAATTTCAGCATCTCAGGCATGGGCAAATTAGCCATTTCTTTTAAGGGTTAGTTTCTAAATTTTCTCGTGTGTGCAAGGACTGTATCGGATTTCTCTGCAAAGATTGTCTAGTTACACGGTTCAGACACTTCTGTCTCCTGTGCTTTCGGAATTATTACTGCTGTTGTTGGAAGCCCCGACAACGGTTTAGGCAAACGGGCTATGTTACTGATGTTATAGTCCAAGAGGCCCATTTGATCTATATCTGTACGTTTTTCCTGCTGAGTGAAGTGACTGCTACAAAAAGATGAGAATTGTGCTGCTGCAGCAACTGCATGCCTCCACTTTTAAATAGGTTCATGCTTTAGACAAATATGATGAGCTTGTGTATGGGTTATAACATCCCTTTTATTTTGAGCCGCGTGAAGTGCATCCAGCATGCTTTTGAGTCTGCATGTCGTTATTGCTACAGAAGTCCTCCCTATTCCGCAGTCTGCCTAAATCCCTATCGATTGCCATTTCTTAGTGATTTTCTGTTGGGACTCGTGTGCAGATTTTCATCAGTGTTTATTAAATACATGCCAACCACGAGAGTAGTATAAGGGTAATTATTGCTAATATTAGTGACCAATAAAACGTAATATGAGCATAAAAACGTAATCTATATATTTCATGCCATAATTAGAGTGCATGATATGAAAACGTAATTTGTTCTGCTACTAACCTGGTTCTACAACTAAGTGTTTCCCTTTACCCTTACATGAGAAGTCCCAAATATTTAATTAGAGTCCCCGTTTTGATACGAAAGTTTGTCTTTTGCTCAGTCACCAAAAGGGATTTTTTTACTTTCAAACACTTGGACATTTGGTCAAAGGTATTGTCACAAATGTGCAAAAATCCACGTGGACTAGGACCAAAATAAAAACACAAAACATACTGACAAATTATTCAACACTAACTTCAGCTAGGCTACAGGTCTGACTTTTCTGAATGATCGTGTAGTTCACACATTTTGGAATTAGGACGATAATGCTCAATCCGAGTGCTGTATTGATGAGATATTATACTAACAGAATGTGCCCATGAGCTAAACAAAGCCTAGGGCAGAACAATGTAAAATGTCACTGCTGGTGACATTCTTTTCTTGTATGGCGATAGTGTTAATATAAATGTTCACAACCAGTGTGTGAAAATCGGCAAAAGATCCTTCAAGTCTAGAGGACCACATGAAGTAAATAGTACTCCTGTCCATAACCAATTAGTCCTATATTTCGTCATATTAGAAGACAAAGTGTAGTCAATGATTCAATGGTAAATTCCCTGTAGGCAGGAGTAATATTCCTTATAAAGGTTTTTTATATATCAAAACGTGGAACATAAGGAAAAAAAAATAATACGTTGTGTTAAATGTCAAATGTATTAACGTGTATTCAGTTCAACTTAGCTTAGCATTACTGACAATGACAAAGATTCTTACTATCCAGCTGATACAGATCCATACATAAGTCATGTAGGCATCATCATCTGTATCATCATCATCATCATCTGTATCATCATCATCATCATCTGTATCATCATCATCATCATCTGTATCATCATCATCATCATCTGTATCATTATCATCATCTGTATCATCATCATCTGTATCATCATCATCATCATGACCAGCCTGAGGTAGAGTCTGAATACATTCATTTGTCATCAATGGTAGTATCAGAACCTGACTCAGCCCACAAATATGAGTCTGTGTTATGCAACTTAGCTCCGCATGAAATTAGGTCCTTAAAAAGATGTGTTCCTGCAGTGGATTTTTGGACCTTGAACAGGATCAAATGCTATCGCAGTTATAGTTCATTCCGCTCAGTAACGCGAAAGATATCTGTGGCTGTACCTTAGTGAATCTAAACCTCAACTTTTTGAAATGTAAATATGTTACCTACATCAAAAGTCATCTACTTTTCTTGGCACTACTTTACATTTGTACCTAATGCATGCTTGTGGCACGAATTGTATAAATCCATTTATTTATTAAATACATGTACTTGGGTTTTGTTTTTTTTTTTTGTGTGTACAAATATACCCGAAGGTTATTTATGCATATTGTACAATATTTCGAAACAATGAGTTTGGTTCATCCTATGCCGCACGTGCGAAGTGCTTTCGATAGGAAAAAAGGAATATTTCCAGCGCACAGACGCACAGAGTAAATGCTTCACCTTAAGACTACATCTTTACATTACGGAATGTCTTGTCAGTGAGAAGTCTACTTAAGGACTTGCAGACCTTCAGCTGTAGAGATATGTGAGTTATTTATTAATTTCTTGTGTTCAAGTTATAAGTATTGTACTGCCATGTTTACTTATGCATATGTTTTATTAATTCCGGCTTACGTAGTATCATGCAAATATTTTCTATTCTTGTTTTGTTACTTAGCAAGAGATTTATATTAGCAATATAAAGTTGCGATTTTAAGAAACGTTTAGTACCGCAGGATTCTTATCGGACTCGGGTAGGTTCACTTTTGATCCTGTTTATTGCTTTGTAATGTTGTGATGATAATGTAATTTGTATAGCTTACCGTATATAACATCATTACGTGTTATCGTATATGCCCGTGTCATGCATAATACAAGGTCTTAGATGTATTTTCAGCTGATCGGAGTCGACGTGGCACCAGCTGCAGAGCTAACCATATAAGTTTACCATAGCAGCTCTAAAGTGAAACTATAGTAGCCGTAGAGCAGAGAAAACAGTGTTGCTGGTCGAGTAGCAGGCGATCTGGCGTTGCTGACCGATTGGTTCTGATTGCTTGATTGACCAAGAAATTGAATGGTGGTCGGTGACTACCTGAAATACTGACTGCTTGATTGAACAGTATGACTGGTAGCCAAGTGTGCTAGTGATGGAATGTTTTGTGTTACTCCATGCATGTAATCTTTCAGCCGTGGGCTAATTGTGGGGTTTGTTATACTCAGTGTTTTCGTACCGTAAAGATAGTTTGTATGATATCTGTCCCTTTGTTTTCATAACTTTGCTATTTGAATAAAGTACCTCATTCTTCACTATTTGAGTGAATACATTTTACTATATGAGTAAAGTACATCATTTTTACTATTTGAGTAAAACGCCTCATTCCGCTCTTCGTGTCAAATCACTGTGAATCATTAACCTTTGTCCTTTTATTGTGCGAGGTCTTTTATTTGTATTCATATTAATGTTGCATTATTAGGTTCGAGCGGATTATGTTAATTTTGTCCAATATTTGGATCTTATGCACGCACGTATTGATCATAATTGTTTCTCATTTAAGTTGTTCATCAATAAACATTGTATTTGTATCACCATCAAACGTGTTCTGTTATTAATCCGAAATCCAACCGGTTATATTGTTACAGCTATTGGTCTCATGAGCAGACCATGATTGTTTACCTTTGGTTCACGACGACTCCCATAACTGCTAACAACTGTGTCTTAATGAACTCCTACATTACTCCATGGCCGATTACGTTTACACAGACCAATCTTTTCATTATATAGCGAACGAGTAGTGTTGTTTTGTATGTTGATACAAATGGTGATTAATTCATTTATGCCGGAAAGGAATTCGCTAACTTTACTTATACTATGAGAGGCTCGTGTTAATATTCACTGAGATACAGTATCGGACATCATTCGCTGTGATGAACAGAACGAATTATAGAGTCATTGGCATGGCCTTAGCATGTATCGTGTTTACATAATCCAAGCGATCTATGCAACCCAACTGTTGTTTTCCTAGGATATTTTCGTATTCATTTAAAATGGTTCGTTCCCCTTTGCTGTGTCTGGTAGTTTGCCTCTGATCCAGGCATACAACATGACCCAATGACTCTTGATAATCACAGGTTTTCAGTTACGCATAATTCATTCCATTGTTAAAACAGAACAAAGATTAACAATTAAGTGCATAAAATCAAGATGGACAAAGATCTATAGACAAAACAATGCAAATTAACAAATAAGCACATCGAATGGTTAAAAATAAGTCATTTGTCACTAGATTCATCTAGACAAATAGTAATGAAATAAATAAACTCTCCAAGCAGAAAGAAAAGCTATAGATCTTATGTGAGTCTGTGACGTTAAACTAAGGATTAAAACCAGTCTTATGAATGGATGTAGATGTAATAGGATTAACGTTCAGTTAATAACCTAACTCTTAGACCAACCAAACCAAAATAGTCACCGTTTAACAGGCAAGGTGTCTACGTTAGAATGCCTGATTGGATTTTTGTGATGGTTATGAGCGTTGGTTTGTAACCTCAGGAAAGACAATGTAGTCATTGGCCCAGTAAACAATGATCAGAGTGCAGGTCTTCTACACTGGAAATGCCATATTTGTTTCCCATACAGTTCGAAGATAACGTTTTGTGTCCCCAGCGTGACAATACGGCCATATACGGCCATTGCTCGACAAAAGCAATGAACATTTGTTTGTAAAACACGTTCCATTGCTCACCACAAATAAGCTAAAATGTTGTGGAAAGAAATAAGCAAATATTAAAAATCTTATGATAGTATAAACAAGACAAAAATCCATTCGGCAAAACAGCTTAACGTGAACTGACCCCAATATGGTTTTGCATCTCTGATATGCACCAATCTATAATTCAGAAACGTTGTCATTACTTATGGATCAGGGTTTCATTAAAATTGTTAATATGCTATACATTTCATTTTCTAGATATAAAGTTTGATTCAACACAATATGATTTGCTCCAAAATAACTTCTAAATGTAATTACTGAGATCAAATAAAGACATGCGTACAAAAACAAATTATATGTGTTGTATAATATAGTTTAATTACACTATTCGGAATCCTTCTGATATTATGTTCTTGCTTAACGTAACTGCTCAACGTCATAATATGTTATTGCATGACTTTAGCTATTAAGTATTTATTTACTTCACCAGTATGAGCAACTAGTGACTGAAAGTCATAATATATTCTTATCGCGGAAAAGAAGGGGTCTAACCTTTTTGTTTTGGTGAACAGTTCAACTAAGAAACAAAACGATCACATAATATGTTGAATTAGAATCACTATACGCATAACATTAGAATAAGCTGTTGAGTCCCAGTTGAAATGTCAGTTACCTAACCTCCGAATGTTTTAAATTTGACCATATACATTAAGGGAAGCTAACTCTGTTATCGTCGCAGTCGTGGTCGATTAGTAAAATCGGTAATATGTTTATAACTGTGACCATGAATTTTCTTGGGACTTTTATGAACTTTACACTTTGCATTTTGACAAACCGGATATCAAATATTTCAGTGATATAGTTACTTAGAAACGGTTTTTATGGAGACGTAGGCCAAGCAAGTATAACTTATGATGTTCTCACTGATACCACTTTGTACCAAGTATATCCATAAAGGGTTGTGAAATATGCCATAGTCTTGAATGGCGAGATTAAGCGGATCATATCAACTCATTTGTGTTTACATACCTCTCAACAGTTGATGCGTCCCTGTATCACCAGCTTTGGAAAGATCTTACCAACTCATTTGCTTGTACATACCCCTCAATCTGACTGTACAAAGTTCCGCAGGTGATACGCACATAGAACATTCCCATTTGAACCGACATATCTTCTTATATAACCTCAAGCTTGAGCCTTGTTCTTTATAACCGATTTAATCTCAGCATTGTTCTTTATTATCGGTCGAAATTCGGGCTTGATCATTATAAGCGATTTAATTTCAGCCTTATTCTGTATAAGCGACCGAATTTCAGCCATGTGCTTTATAACCGATTGAATTTCAGCCTTGTTCTATAATGAAATATCGGATAATGGGTGATTAGATGAATCAATAAATGCTTTCTTGGAAGATTAAGTCAATTAATTATCGTGCATTTTCTAATCCCTGTCCTCGGTAGCTAAATGTTAAATCCCCTCTAGTGGGTATCTCAAGTAAAAACACCGTGAAATGCCTAATATGCAAGTGCATGTCTAAAATGTACTTGATAGTTTAGTCACTCATTGTTTATGTCCAAATGATGCATTCGCTACCAATGGAAAACATAAAAAGCAAAGGTGTTTCTGACTTACTTATAAAACAATGAAGGCATTGTTATATCTGCAACACATGACATAATACAGAAATGTTGACAGTTCTTTCACATATAAGAAAAACATCCATTTAACGTGGTCTGTGCTTAAATAAATAAACAGAAAGTCAATGTCTTTAAAACGATTTATCTTATCTTTACATCATCCTTTCAAGTTGAACATGTATGGGGCATAAAGATTGTGGATTCTGCATATATCAAATCTTGCTAAACGTCAGTTATCGAGCAATATATATATATATATATATATATATATATATATATATATATATATATATATATATATATATATATATATATATATATATATACCACATTTGTCTTTCTGTGTGTCAAGGCCGCCAAACAAGAGGTCCCGTGTTCGAAACTTGAGGCGGCATCCCAATTTGTGTTTATACCTCCTTGGATCGTCATGTTAAAACTTTACTTTCGAATTCGCGCATCCCATTTATTTAAACTTTCTTTACTTTTTTAATTTGGAAACTTTCTATGACTCCTGCTCTATATCTATATATAGATAAATAGATACACGTGTAACGCTTGCCAAACAAGAGGTCGTGAGTTCGAAACTCGTGGCGGCATCCAAAACCTTTTCTGTACTTTTCATTTTTATCTTCAAACTTTCTTTTTATTTAGCTCATCCCAATTTTGTTCTTTTTCTAATGCCCGTTCTAGGATGGGCAAAAAATCTAGTTTCGTCAGAGACTTCAACAGAATTGTTATTGTGAAAACTATTGCTAGACAAACTCTCCTGAACAGAATCAATCTTGAATACAACATATAATTCAAATCCCTCATACTTACTTTTTTAAATATAAATTTGGCAAGGTGTTATGAATTACGGATAGTATCTTCTCCTACAGTTGAATTTAGGTAGCAACAAAACGTACAGCACAAATTAAGGAAAACGGTGATTCCAGATTCGGAATACAGCAATGTTTACGCACTAGCAACTAAAACTTCTAGTACAGTTTTTAGACTCTGGTTCCTGATGTAAATTGGTCTCATCACCAAAAGAAAATTAAGTTGTGCATATCAAGTTTATTATTATTATTATTATTATTATTATTATTATTATTATTACTGCTGATGTTGTCATCGCCACGTTTAGTATGTCTTTCTTTGCATAATCTTTTTGTGCATGGCTTTAGTTATGAACACCACAACATAGGCAATTGTAAAAGGAATTATAATTATAGTGTGCAGAACCGAAGGCTATTATCGAGACAAAATGGAACCAAAACTAGATCGATATCATATTGTGCCCTGCTGTTTCAGTTAAGAAACAAATAAAGAAAGAAACAATAAGGCCAGTATTGACTTCATTGTCATTTTAATCTAAGTTTTTGTTCTTACGCAACAGTTGTAAAGTTCTTTAACGAATCAGTCCTTGCAATAAATCGTCCTGAAACACACGAGCTAGACAAAATGTTATCACATTGTTTCCAGTAAGACTAATTATTATTATTATTATTATTATCATTATTATTATTATTATTATTATTATTATTATTATTATTATTGCAACGTCCTTTGTAAAAGTCTAAATAATGCGTAAAGGACACAGTACTCAAATAATATTACGGTTTGGGAACGGTACGCAGATCAAATCATACGATTATAAAAACTATTGAAAATGTACGAAACGGAAAGGAAGGAAAAACATCGCAGAAACAGCAAGACATATACCATATTTTGTTTAAATGCAATTGCCGAAAAAAGACGGTTTACCTCCCGGAGTTGTTTTCAAATTGCTTGCGTGACAAAGTGTGATTCTTAGAGACCAACTTAACAAGAAAATGTAAATCGACCCATCGTAAGGACACATTTGTACTAAGGAAATTCAACGACAACCTTAATGGCATTTGAACCTGTCTCTACTGACTTCTTATGTACAATGATGATAAAGAGCGCCCAAACGTAACTTGAACTTTCAGATTAAAATATCACTGTTGCTTGAGTATTAAGATTCGATATTGTCTTCACTATCCGATGTTATTAGAACTTCTTACACTACCATCTCCAGCACGTATTTTACATTTCCCGTACCGACTTTCTATGGCTCAAGTCATCCTTAGTCGACTAGACTTCCACTGTGTCCTTAAATATACAACTTTCCAGCTAAGTTGGTCTCTGTTTTGTCGTTCCACAGGGTTCTATTCCTGGACCAGTTCTCTTCACTATGTGCATCCAACAACTCTCAAGTGTCTTAGATCTTTGAGTGCTTAGATTTAAAAATTACCTTTATTATACGATGTTATTATTACTTCTCTCTTTACCATCTTCAGCATGTGTTTGACATTTCCGATACCAATTTATTATGACTTTAATCATACTTAGTGGAAAGGATATAAACTGTCTCCTTCAATATACAGCTTTCCAGCTAGATTGCACAGTGTTTTCTTGTTCCAGAGGGTTATATTCTTGGACCCGTTCTCTGCATTATGTACACCCAACAACTCTCAAATGTCTTAGATCGTCATCCGGTGTCTTACCAATTGTACTCGCTGACACCCAACTATACAAATATAGCCACGCAGCTGAAGTTTGTGCTATCATCCAAGGCGTAGGGTGGAGCATTTCAGACGTGAGGGCGTTTAAGACAAGCTACAGATGGATGATGATAAACCTGAAACCGCTCTGACTTTCTCATTCCCACCCTTTAGCTCACACCATTAGTGTAAGAAATATTGCTAATTATTTCACACTATCAGTACTAAACCAATGTGTCACTCTCGACATTACTCTCTCATTATACCAACATGTCATGAACATATGCAAACTGCGTATCTGGAGCTGAGAAGCATTAACTCCTTTCGCATTTTTTTTAGTTGATGCCTCTAAATCACTTGTGAATTCTTTAGTACTTTCTATACTTCTCAGTTTCTACCACATAAGCTTCAAATAGTTCAAAAGACATCTGTCTGGATCATTCTTAGGGTATCAACAACAGAACACTCCTTCCCCTCCTCTGTCCCCTCCACTGGCTACCTGTTCGCTCCTGTCTCAAACACAAAGTATGTTTTTGTGCAACATTTAGTTGACTGTCTCTAGTCCAAAATACCTTTCTGACATCACCCACCTATGCACCCATTCTAGATACTTAACGCTCATCTTCCTACCCTAGTATTCGCAATATTCCCACTATCAAAACCAAGTGGTACGGACTACGGTCTTTTGCCTACCAGGGCCCAACTACCTGGAACAGATTACCTGGGGAAAAAAAAGATACAATGGCCCTGTGATCTGATTCAAGAGTGCTTTCATAACTAGCTTATGTCCGCTATAAGCAGAGACTTAATCTACAAAATGTTTCTTTGCCTTAATTATTTTCAGCCTTTTAGTCATTTCAGGGTGTTCGTGTTCTTTTGATATAATATGGTATCTAGATTTAACGTTATGTGTTCATATTATGTTACGTGTAGGCTCGTGCAATTATTATACAGGAGAAAAGAGTGAAGTCACCTAGCTTTGTATATTTTAACAAAATAATTCATTTCCCTAGAAAACAATGTAAAAATTGGAAAATAGGACTTACTGTTTGTGAATTTAATCCAAAATTTAATCCTAAGAATGAAAACTACAAGTCCTATCACTAAATAGTTCTATTGGAATCCAGGTTCGAATCTCGACGACGTTCCATTATGGAAGGCGATGACGTCAGATATGGTCCTTGTACTAATAGCAAAAATTCCTCAATCGAATCACAGTTTATGTTTTCGAATAATTCCAGAATAAATTTCCAATGAATTTCTGTCTCCCAGAATTTTATAAAACAGTATACTCGTTTGGCTTTCTAAAGAATAAATTATTAAATTCCATAAACAAATAAACTTAAAAAACAATTTGGTTTCAACAATAAAAACCTATCCAGCCTTCAAGGTTTTGAAACTACAACTCACTCACAAGCGCTCAGAAAGGGTATTAAATCAAACCAAATTATCATCCTGTTCTCACGAGATAGATCACGTGGTCTCTTAACACTTGAACAACGCAATAGGCAAAATGTAATTTGTCACGTAGCAAGAACCCCTATCTGCTCTCACTCTGAACTAAATTTAAAAATAAAACATTGTTTACTCAGACGAAATGACCTTGGCAATAGCCTATCGTTTTCGCGTAGCGCTTACACTACCGCGGACCAAGGTGAACTAAAAATATTGCTAATGTAACACTTTTTACAACTTAGATAAACAGAATTACTGAAAAAGAATTTCGAATCCCGTGAAAATAATCATTACAATAAAATGTAATGAAATAAAAATAAAATAAAAAGAATTTTAAACTAACACACAAGCAATTTAATTACATATACGTAGCAATTATTTGCCTCATATGAAAGGAAGCAAGAAAGCGATATAGTTGATGAGTTCTATTAACAGAATCCACCATTGTCTGACATAAACAACGTAATTCTTTATGTTCAATTACCATTGACATCCTTTTGAAAGACTATTGCTCATTAATGAGTAAAGGGTAATATTTTAAAATATAAGTGGCTTGCTATGAAAATGTATATGAGAAAAATTACTAATTGGCATGTGTTGTGGGTAATATTTTAAAACATATGTGGCTTGCTATGAAAATGTATATGAGAGAAATTACGAATTGGCATATGTTGTGCTTTCTTTTTGAATCTCAGGAGTGAAGCACGGTAAAAAAATAAACAGATTGCGGATAATTATTTCATCAATGGGTAAATTATTCAGCTATACCATATCTTATATATAAACACCAACATTTGTCTTTCTTTCTGTGTATCCCGGCTACCGAACAAGAAGTCGCAAGTTTGAAACTCGGCTACATCCCAATCTTTTATTTATTTATTTTTTTTCATACTTTGTGTAATTTTCTCTCATATAATTTTTATATTAAGAACAAATAGGTTTCAAAAACATCATTTTGCATAGAATAGTTTTCAGATTCCTTTCACCAAAAAAAATGCAAACTTCATACATTGTGCGGATGGTATATTCGACTCCGTAAAATTTATATGTTTAAAGGCATCTATACTAGGTTTCATTCGTATGAAGTCTTTCCTTTATTAGCATTATGCGTTGTTCACTCTTGAGTGCTATAAATAGAACGAATTCGGAATGTTTGAGTAAATAGTTTCTGAGTGTGTTTAATAAATAAATCATTTTACACAAGTTTATATTCTGACGTACACATGGTTTCTCGTCTAATTTATTTTCTCGCTTTTCTTTTGTCTTCACGATTTTTTAATAACCGAGATCATCACTGTTGTATATTTCAGGCTGCTTATTTTCGTAAATAAAATGAAAAAATCATTCCAAAGGAAATATAACTCAGCACAATTCATTTGACGCCTACTCACTATAGAGAACAAATGGAAACACGTGTTCTGGTTTTGGCAGATATAACACAGTTTCCCCGGAAAATTACACGTGCACTGAATAACTTATCAATTAATAATTCTTCCTCTTCTTTTTCATCATCATCATCATTGTTCCCATCTTATTATTATCATTATTATTATTATTATTATTATTAGTAGTAGTAGTAGTAGTAGTAGTAGCAGTAGTAGTCAGTAGTGGTGGTGGTTGTAGTAGAAGTAGTAGTAGTAGCAATTGAATATCCACCACTGTATTGAGAAATCACTTCAACGTTTTGTTCTAAATGTGAAAATTGTGAAATGGTTATGTGATTATGCTATGCGTCAAGGTATTATTTTGGTTTAAAGTTTTTTTAATTGCTTACTTATCAATTGTTGATAATTATCAGGTCATTACGTTTAAGTTATACACATTTTATTTTTAATAAGCATATATACTCTTTGTTCATTTTATCTGCCACTACGATTGTTCAACTTCTGTATAGTTATGATTGTGACTAGTACCTTAAAGAAATTGTATTATTTCAAATTAAATTCGAATACACAAGCGATTATTGTCATTAAGCATAATAAAGCAATACTATGAAGGTGCCCATTATTGGCTGCAATGTACAAAACCCGTAAGACCACTATTCCTGTTAAATGATGCATATTGACATACTAACAATAAACTCACATTGGCCTATCCACTAAAGACGGCATATAGTACTTATCTAATGCATATAATGCATATTCACTTTTCGTAATATTCAGTCCCACTGTGTCAAGAGGTGGGGTTTGATTTGTACGGGCAGGATATACAAAGCTTGTTTAAATTAGCTGTGAATACCGGTAGAAGTAGCACCTGCGATTGACCATTTTTAGAGAAAATCAGAAATCGACACCCCCCCCCCCAAGTTCACGTGTGTGTGTGTGTGTGTGTGTGTGTGTGTGTGTGTGTGTGATTTAGATTTTTAACGTGGCTTTAACAATTTTAGTCATATCGCTATGATGTCTGCATTGCGGCAGTTTATAGTGATTTCTAGCATTGGGGCATTATACCAAATGTATAAGTAAAGATATTTGTTTTTGTGAAAATTTCAATAGGAGTGATTCCTTATAATAAATCTGACATTATCTAAGCATAAGGCATATTAAGGACAAATAGGTTTGGTTATATTTCTGCTTTCTCTTTATTATGTGTTAGATCTGACTGGTGTGGATGTCCGTATATGTATTGGAGGGATGATATTCTAAGGCAACTTCTGATATATGTAACTAAGCCATAGTAACTTTGACTTCGGATGTTTAAAGTAAGACACAAGTGGCGTAATGAATATTTCCTTTTCTACACTGAAATTGTTTCGGAAGAGTGTTCTATATATAATATTACTTGTTTGCACTTTTGTCGGTTTTGATGGTAAAATTTAAAACATATCTTCAGCAAGTGAAATCGCATGATATTATCTTACATACATGACCAAACCTCAGTTTTGTATCAGTTCCGCAGTCGAGTAATATACAATCTTTAAGGAAACGTTAATTGAGTTTACTACGGTTGCATCATATCCATTAGGCACAAACGTTGTGTGTGTGTGTGTGTGTGTGTGTGTGTGTGTGTGTGTGTGTGTGTGTGTTTATTCAGCGAAGAAATATACATTCCGGCAAAAACAATAAGACGTCCTTTCTCTGTTTTGTAATTTTGACCTCATAACTTACAAGTATTATTGTAGATTTGTTGTAATATTTCATGGCAACGTCCTCAACAGACAAAGAATTTAGAATTCGTGTTTTAGTTTATATTCCTACCAGTTAGAAGAAATCATCTCTTTCTGAATGATCCATTACTTAGGAAGAACCAGGACATTACGTATGTATTCCTCATATTAGTATGAAAGTGCAGATGTTTAATTTTTATATTTTTTATCACAATTCCCTGTTCGACCTTAAGATGTATGTAAACTTTAATTTATTAGTATTGCTTCAGGTAGAATATTAGTCCATGCATTTTCTTTCAATAAGTGTATACATTACGTATGAGCCTGATCGCGCAGACAGGTGATGACAAATATGAAATTCAGGTGATCGTCTTGGAAAACACAGCAAAATGCTATATAACTAATACTACCACTGTTAGTCTTACTAGCAATAATATTACTACTTTCACTACCACTATTGCAAATATTACTACCATTACTACTACTACAACTACCACTGCTAATCTAAATATCACTACTACCTCCCCTACCACTGCTAGTAATATTACTATTCCTGCTACTATTAACCCAGAGTTGCCTCTTCGCAGGCAAGATCATGACTAACTTAAAAGTCTGTATATTGAGCATGCGCCTGGTAATACGTTAATTTCCTGGATTCTCATAGAAAATTTGTTCTGGAACTTTAATATTATTCCACATTGGATAAATAATGTTGGTGGATTGTGCTATGTAGGAAGTGGAGATAGAGATAGAGTAGTACACGTTAAGTTAATAATATCCTTGCACATGTTATGAGGCTACATACTTTTGATTGACCACTTTGTGTGCGCGTGTATGTATGATTTGGATTGTTAAGGTAGCGTTAACACTTTCAGTCATACCGCTACGATGACTGCAGTTTGACAGTGTATAATGATGTCCCACTAGTCCTATTAATACTAAGTGCCAAGCGACGCAGTTGATATTACCCTTTTTATAAGTGTTTGGTATGACTCATCTGGTCTACAGCATCCGAGGTGGACACTCTTACCACTCAGGCCACCGGAGAGGTCTCGACAGCTTTGAGATAAGATATCTATTACATAATGGATGATAATTTTGGCAAAATCAGTAATATATTAAGTTTTCATATGTTTTGAATAAACAAATAAAATATTAATTCGAAAACATTAAAGTCTCAACTATCGATTAATTGATTGGTCAATCTATAATTAAGGTATTCGAAGTAGCAAAAGAAAACCAGGGTTTAAAATTCAATCTCTTAGAGACCCCCACCCACCACCTATCCCTTATCCAAGTGACATCTGCCTCATACTATAGACCAGACGACGGCTAATAATTTATTGATCGGGGAAATGTATGATATTACAGAGACTTGGTTTAATTTTCCCAGCTGTTCTAAAAAGCACGTAATGGAAATTCCAAAGAACATTCTAGAAAGTACTTAATGGAAATTTCAAAGATTA
>JAECUM010067038.1:0-15772 GCA_016617855.1 Megalonaias nervosa | reverse complement strand
TTGCTTCAGCGGTTTTTTCTAACGCAGGAAGAAGACTTTTAGTGGTTTCAGTAATAGGTTTAAATAACTGTTTTGTATCCTCTTCAAATTCAACTTGAGATTCCTGACGAGATTGTAGTTGTTGTTTAACTAGATATTTTCTAATTGCCTCTAGTAGCTCTCGAGCTAATCTAGCTGAATGTGGTTCTCCAATATTCATTTATTAATAATATTTATACTGGTTGTTTAATTTATAGCAGCAGAGAGGGTGAACGACCAATACTGAGTGACCAACGCGTAAATGAAATCGCATAAAAATTTGAAAAAAAAAATACGTCAATTGATAACAAAACTGAGCTAACACAAACGATTTATTATCCGTTCTCAACCGTATGGAAATAGTCAAGTTAGAGGCTTTGGTTTAGCGTCATTGACCTTTTTTTTTTAGCCTTCGTAGGAACCTTATGTTTTAGACGATTCAGACAAGTGGTCTGTTCACCCTCTCTGCACAAAAAAAAAATAAAAAACCCGCTTTTAAAAAATGGTCTGAAATAATTGGTTGGCTAGAGGTTTCAATTTGACGTTATTGACCTTGTATCTCAGCTTTTTGAGCGTACCCCTTTCAGACAAATTTCTGCTGCCTTCGTAGGAACCTTTATTTTTGTAAAATAAGGTCTCCAGCAAATTGGTCTGTTCACCCTCTCTGCTGCTTGGCTAATAAAATAGACAGAATCTTACAAGCTCATGAGATTTACCGCACAGGACATGATCGATTTCGCCAGCTCTGTAAATTTTCACCTCTGCAAAACGTCGCTTGGTAGTGACCGGGTGCAAAATCATTGTTATTACACTGGGAGATACAGAGAATCTGCTCGTGACCGGTGTCGTTCACGCTTTCCAAATCCTTATTTATTCCGGTGGTGCTGCATAATCTCCGTGGGTACGATTTACATCTCATTGTTAAATCGTACTGCAAATATCAAAAGTACAGGAATACGTGCATTGCCAGCAACATGGAGAGGTACATGTTGTTCTAGGTAGGTAAATTGAGATTCGTTGACAGTTTTCAGTTTACGACGGCGTCGTTGAACGGCCTTGTCAAAAATACAAAACAGTTTCGACACACCGAGGAGCATTACGGTAACAAAAATGAGTACGTGACGCGTAAATGATTATATCCTTAAGAGCACATGAGTGACTGAGGCAAATTCGAGGAAATGTCGTTACCACCCATTGAAGTGCTTCACAGCTCTCTTACCGATTCACACATTACTGTGGCGGATTATGCACATGCGCAGCGAGTATGGGACGTTTTCGGCATGACTAACATGGGAGATTATCGCAATTAGTATCTGACCAAGGACGAAGTATTGTTGAAGGACATTTTCGTTCTTGATCCATGCTGGTACTAGTCGTCGCCGGGATTGTCGCGTGAAACCGAGTTAAAAATCAGCGGAGTCACATTGGATTTATTCACCGACGTCGAAATGTTTAACTTTGTCGAAATGAAATACGCGGAGGCATTAGCGTGATCACCCACATCCACTCGGTAGCCAACAACAAGTACATGCCCGATTACGATCCGGAAAAAGAATCCAAGTACATCATTGACATGATGACTAACAACCTGGACGATTGGGCCATATCTCAGCCGATGCCGGTGGGAAATTTTGCCAGGATGAATCCGGAAAATTTACCGAGGAGATGCTATACAGTGACGACGACACCGGATATATCCTCGAAGTAGATTTGAATTATCCGCCAGAACTTAACTACGCGGATAACGATTATCCCCTAGCACCAGAAAGTTAAATAGTGACCGATGGCATGTGGCGTCCTAAAACGCTCGGCATGAAACCTAAGCTCTAGTGCTGAGGGGTAAACGTACCAATGCTCATGCCTAATCTCATGAGAAATAATCGGTACATTATTCATTACAAAAATTTCAGGCTGTGCATCCACTTTGGAGTCGAGTTGGAGAGGATTCATTGTGTGCCAAAATTTAAGTAGAGAAAAATGGCTAGAGACTTACATCCACTTTAACATCTCCAACCTGGCTTCAGCTGAGACCGATTTCGAAAAGAACTATTTTAAGCTCATGAACAACTCGGTGTTTGGCAAGACCATGCATAACATCCGAAAGCGGGTTAATATCGAGCTCGTCAGCGATGTCGAGCGCGGAAATAAACTGGTAATTGATCCCAAGTTTGTGAACATGAAAATCTTTGAAGAAAATTTAGTGTACGTCCACAGGAAAAGAAACCCAAATCTCCTAATGAACAAGCCCATCTGCTATGGATTTACTGTGCCTGAGCTGTCTAAGATGCTCATGTATGATTTCCATTGCGTGCACATCAAATCTCAGTACGGTCCAGATGCCAAATTGATGTTCACAGACAAGGACAGCTTATGTTACGAGATCAAAACTGAGGATATGTACTAAGACATGTTTGAAGACAAACACATATTTGACTTTTGTGATTATCCTAAATCCAGCTCGTTTTACGGACAAAAATGTCATGGGATAGTTCAAGGACAAAACCAACTCAGGCATTTGTCGGACTACGCAATAAAATGTACTCGGCCTGGTTCGCTGAGGGCGAGGTCAAAGAACGCACTAAAGGAATCAAGGAAACATCGTTAAAAATCTCTCATGTATGAGCATTACATGGAGGCGATAGGAAGAATCAAAATATTCTCAAAACTGAGTAAAATCCATTCGAATTGTCATAATATGATTACATATGCACTCCATAAAGTCAGACTATCCTGCTACAATGACAAGCGATACGTACTTGAAGACGGTGTTAGCACTCTTGCACATGGTTACAGAGATCGTGAGCTGGCTGACAAGGATTCTGTCCTCACTGAAATCGGGTTCGTGTAAGAGATGATGCAGAAGGAAAAAGGGGAGGGTTGACGGGGGATATGACACATAAAATAGTTTTTGGGACCGGAACCTGTGCTCTGGGTAAACCGCACCTTGACCTGTTTTGTGGGAAGGCAAATTTGTGTCGGCGGCAGAATAAACCTCTGCTCGGAACCGCCACTATAGTCATCATGGGCGCACACGAACACACAGCTGTGCCCGTATCTACCCTTGCCAGAGGCCCAGGATCACCGCCATCATATCAGAATAAACCTACTTGTAAGGTAGTGTCATCTTGTGTGCTCAAATCCGCCCTTTCTAATACTGATGTCGTTGGCGTTTAGCGGCTGATTCCCACTGCAGTATTACCAAAAGGAAATCTTCAAATACAGCTAATTCAAAATCAATTGTTAGTAAACATTAGGTTTGAAGAAAACAAACGAGGTTTGGATGAAACGTTTGCTGACAGAAAAACTATGCGAGCTGCGGTTACAAGGCTAATGTTTTATCGGCTACGACAGCAAGTTGTTGATGTGTCACAGCACGGCTTGTATCAGAAATATTAATTGCTAGCTGTTCCGGGAAATGTCAATCAAAGAATGAATCTACCTATTACGTAAACATGAAATTTGTTCTTTGCTGGCTACGACAAGACGTGTGTTATGCAACCGCACAAGCTGGTGTCGTATGACTTTCAGTACGACCGAACAATGTAATAAAAGAAAAATTGAATCTAATGAAAGACAAATTATGTCTGATGAGTTACTTTTGCCAAGTGATAGAGATTTTTCTTGTTGGCATTAGCGTTGTGCTTACTAAGTTAGATGATAAGAAACACAACACATTTTATCTGTATGCAAGCTCGATAAGAAAATATCAAAACACACGGAGAAATGTGTATTGTTCTCTCTGAGTAGCTGCATTTCATTGATAGTTTGCAGTTCATGAACGCTTCATGTGAGAAGCTTGTCAATAATACAAACACATTTCGATATACTTCACATGATTTCTCTGGCGACAACTGAGTCTACTGACTCGGAAAGAAATCTATCCATATCACTACATGATAGCGTGGGAAAAGTTTGAAGAGAACGCGCTGCGAAATAAGAAAGAATTATACATCACCTTGCATGGTGTTTATATTTCTCATACAGACTATGCGCATGCTAATAATGTCTGGGATACGTTTGGCACCAGAAATCTAAGCGAGTATCATGACTTGTACCTGAAATCAGATGTGTTGCTGCTTGCCAACGTGTCTGAAACTTTTCGCGACATCTGCATATCATACTGCAAACTAAAGCCTGCTTAGTATTATTCTTGCCCTTACAGTCAAGGGAAGTAAACACAGTGCACATAAAGTATCACCAACTGAACATTTTTTGATAAAAATACAGATACACATCAATTTCAAAACATTTATATCCTAAGAAGAGCAGGAGTTGATCTTTACCACTCCACAAATACTCCGTTTCCCACTGACTCAACTGGCTATATTATGTACGGAAATCTAGCATTTGTTGAGGTTTACTGATCCGCTATCACTACGTTACGTAATGATTGACCTGGCCGCATTAACAGCATATACCCTACTGTGTATGGGCAGCCGTCACCGCCAAAGTTACATTAATCAAATGATGTAGTATGAAATCGAATGATTTAACCCAGCAAATGCAATGGTGAATTCAAATTCCAAATGATGTTGTGTGACATGAAATGATGTTGCACGAAATGAAGTGATTGAACCCAAAAAATGAAATAATGAATTCAGATTCCAAATGATGTGATATTAAATGAAATGATTTAGTATGAAATTAAATGTTTTAAAGAACAAAACGGAATGATGATATCTGCTTCCAAATGGCGTGGTATTAAAGAAAATGATGTAGTCTAAAATTAAATGATTTAACTCAAGAAATGAAATCAAGAATTTAAATTCCAAATGATTTGGTATCAAATAAAATGATTAAACAACAAAAATGAATAATGAATTCCAATTCCAAATGTCGTTTTATTAATTGAATTTACATAGCATCAGATGAAATGATTTAAACCAATCTATGAAATGATGAATTCAGATTCCAAATGACGTGCTATTAAATAAAATGATTTAAAGAAGAAAATGGAATCATGAAATCTGTTTCCAAATGACGTGGTAATAAACAAAAGGGTGTAGTCTAAAATGAAATGATTTATAGCAAATAATGCAATACTGTCAAATGAATTCAGGATGTCTTTTTCCAAATCCTCAACTATATAATCGAAAAATAACACCTCTAAAATTCATCCTCTATATCTATATCCCTCAAAATCTTATATTGATTCTAATTATTGCCAGAAATCGTGCATATTTAAAATATTACAATTTTGTCAAATCCTCAAATGTTGAATCGAAAAATAACAACTCTAAAATTTATCCTCTATAATTACACACACACACACACACACACACACACACACACACACACATATATATATATATATATATATATATATATATATATATATATATATATATATATATATATATATATATATATATATAGATAGATAGATAGATAGATAGATAGATAGATATGTTCATCAATATTTTCTGTATGAGTTATGTACTGTGTGGACTATGTGCATTGATATACCTTTGTCCCTGCACACAGTCCTACCTACACTTGTATTGTCCTAAATACCTACTACATATCTCTTTCTTTACCATTCCATCTATCTACCTATTTACCTCTCTCTTTCGTTTTATCCGAACAATGTATCTCTCTGTCTATCCATGTTTCTAATATCCTATACATAGATCGATGCATACAATATCACTTGTGTATGAAGAATTTTCTTTTGTACATTGACCCACTTCATATGCGTGATCATGTGCTTTAATAAAGAATGGTATCGAGTAGGACATCTAGCATAAAACATTTGGATACAAAATTGAATCCGGAGGCAAGACATTTTAATGTTAAAGTAAATTACAAAATACATGCAGACATACAGTTCTGATGAATCTAAAACCTTTAATACTTGAAATGAAGAAACAATATGTTTGTACACAAAGAGATATCTTGTACAAGAGAAGTACAAGTGATCTCCTTATCTAATCCTTATCTAATCGGCCTATCCCCTTAGTGTTTCAACAATTCCACGTTTCCATCAGTATATTTAAATTGCCAGAACATAATCCATAACTCGTATATTAAGCGCTATAACACCAAGTGGTATATGTATGACAATATTGTTTAATTTGTGAATTACTTTACCGGATATGTGCAAAATATAATGTATGTGCCAATATAATAACTTAGTTAAGATGACCTCATTTTACAATCAAGGTATGAAAAATGTGATTGTCTTTGAAACCACCATACAGTTAGACATACATTCATGATATAAATGTGTGGTTCATGTAAAGATTTATTTAGTTCATTTTCAAACTGCAGTTATGATCTTGCAGTAATGTGTCAAGTGTCTGCACTTCATTTTTAGATCGTAGGTGTTTTTTCTACTTTTAAGTTGAAATGTGGGTGAGAGCCTCCTGATAGGTCTAGGTTACATCAGCTGGTCAGGGTCAGGGCCTACATGCTTGGACTTACGTAAACGGAGTGATGACCATTAAAATTCGCTTACTCTAACAGGCGAATGGTTTGCCCTGATCAGAGCCACTTTCACTGATCTGCTAATTATTTTAAACTGAACTACTGGGGCTATGCACTGAATTCGGCATATTTACGATGCACCGCTATCTGAAACCTTGTATTCTACCGACTCGAGGAATTGATCACATCTCATTTTTTTAAAAATAGGCATTGATATATCCAGACAGCTGTTAAACGTAAGAAACTATCAACAGATAAGTGATTTGAGAGGAATGAAGCGAGTCTATATGTTCCAACACATTGATCCTAATCATTCGGACGAACAAGAGAAAAGGTGACTATGTACCAAAAAATAGTTGTGGCACAAAGGAGGATGTTTACATATAACGGGACGTAGTCTTTCTGTTTGTCGAAGAACGACATTTTGAAATTCCAGTATCTGATTTAATAAATATTGATTATTCTCAGAAGCACTTTAAATGCATAAACTGGGACATAATTAAAAGGTATGATAGAATGACTCTGATGAAATTAGAATATATAGACGTTATGCAAGTATCACGTATTCGCATCATGGATATTTATTTGCATTCGATCAAGGTCATTACATAGCGTGTCTTAAAATGTGTCGACTGCAACCGTTGTCATTAGAAAAGAACTTTAGCATAACAAGACTCATTTTATTCTAATGAGAACGCCTGAAATGAACAAGTAACAAGTCTACCACTGAATATTGATTTTCACCTGCTATGTTCCAACAAGTACTGCATTTTGATTTTTTAAAAAAATAATATAGAGCTTTAACAATGGCTGGATAATGTTTAAACCCTACAATGCCAGAATTATGCCTTTTTCTGATCTGATAATCCATGTATCTCTCTCTCTCTCTCTCTCTCTCTCTCTCTCTCTCTCTCTCTCTCTCTCTCTCTATATATATATATATATATCGTTTATTATACACCCTTTGAAATCCAATATAAATTCCGTGAGTGAGATTATTTAATACTATCACCGTTGAAGCTTGGTCTCGTTGTCAATATTTAACTGCATTAGCTTCTGTATCCATCAGCAAAGACATTACACGAACATATATAGACCTTAGGCTATGGGGTGACTCAGAACTTCCCAAACATCTAGTTTCTGTTTTCTTAAACTAACTGACCTGGTGCACAGGTACATGCCGATAATGTAAATAGAAAAGGCACACAATGGTTTTAATAGAAACGGAGAGAAGTTACTCTCAGTACGCTATATCAGCAAAGCAGTTACAGGACACTAGCAAAATGTCAGTAAAATTATTTAGAAAATACTTGTCTTACTGTAAAATATTTGCCAGATCCAGCAACTGTGGGACCTTTTCTAATACTTTTACTGTGCAGTTACTTCTCGCTAATGACGCCGACGCCCTACATACTTCTTTGATTTCACTGTTGATGATACCCTTCAATGGAAATTCATATTTTCACAGAAATTCAGCCCATGTGTACATAGCCGATCGATTTATTCTTTGAGTATATATCATTTGTGACAATAAATAAGTCATGTGAAACTCAAGAACACACTGTAAATGCTGCAGAGTAAACAATGCGTTTTCTATCATGTCATTACTACTGATATATATTCTGGTTTCGACTCAAGTGCATTTATTGAAAATTATACGTTTAGGTATACTTGTGCAGGGTAAGCAGCATACATTACCACCATGTTGGAAAATGTATGCCCAATGTAACTAAATTCGGAAGCCAGTAACCTAACGGAAATGACAGGATGATAAATAAGTTCTTAGAGCTCTCAATCTGGTCTTCGTGGTATTGTCTAAAACAATGCAATATTTTCTCGTTTCAAAATGCTTCATTTATCTCGAGAAAAATGATAATGATATACTTTTATTACTGACAGTCATATTTCCTTGTGTGATACTAAATAGTGCGTTAAATGTCTAAATATCCAAAGACGGAATGAAGACGAACAGTAGAAACTCGTATTTACTCCCAAATCACCACATTTCATTTATGCTAAATAATTTTAGTTGCTGTGAATAGATTTCATTGCATATTAGTATACATGTTTCACGAACCCAAGAAATAATTGTACCAAGCTAGTTTAGAAATAGGTGAAAATAAAATAGAATACAGTTGAGTCTGGCTGGTAATGACTGATTGCTAATCAGAAGTGAAAGTTTTATAAAAAGAATCTTCCTAGTGTAACTGACAAAAATAGGGCCAGTTGTTTGTAATCAAACGAGCCTGACTATTCACTTCTATCAGCCTTAGTGTGCATCTCTTGTTGATGAGTCTAATTGCAAATTTAAATTACTTTGATATCGTGAATCCACTAACAGTGTTGTTGTGCTTCAACTGAGAGACCGAAATAAAAGAGACGATATTGGAACAAATGTTTAATTAAATAAATGATGAACAGATCAAACTCATATGCTCAAACGTCAAGCATTCGAAAACGATTCTAATAGCAAGCATTCGAAAACGATTCTAATAGCAAAATGGCAGAAAATTAATCACTAGTATATGCACTGTTAGAACAAAATAGAAATGATAAACTGAAACCAATGAATCTGATACAAAATCAGACGAAAAAAATATTATATTGCATCTAGAGTTTTTAAAAAGGAATATATCTGACGTATTGGAAATCATACAAGTAATTATGAACGACATCAGCCATAAATATAACGTATGCCCTCGTCTTGCTCACTGCTCCAGCAACGGTGCAGACCCATAGGTTTGTTGTTATTCCGTCAATGTTAAAAGATAGGTCAAGAGAACTGGTATTGTATGACTCAGTGGCGATATACAGCACGACCTACTGGGTTATTGGTACTGAAGTGAATACTTACTGAGATATGATCCAAAAACACGAACATTCACACACACAAACACACACAAACACACACACACATACACACACACGCAGACACAGACGAAAACCTGCAAAAGTTGCATACATCAAATAACGTAAATAATGCGTTGCTGAGCGGTATAAAAACCTATGTGGCTAAAGTCAAAGTTGGAGAACAAGTCGAACGTAGATAAATCAGATCAGGGGTCGGCAACCTATTTGACTTAGCGTGCCACTTTTTTCCAGATTAATTACAAAATGAACGAACGCGTTGCACCAGTAAGAGATTAACACTGTTAAAATCGAGATTTTTGGCTGCCCTTCGCGTGCCACACAAAGCCTCTTGACGTGCCACCTTGTGGCATGCGTGTCGTAGGTTACTGACCCCTGAATCAGATTTTCTTTCGGTTGACTGAACGCTACTGATTCATAGTCCTCATTAATGTTTCTTTTCGGCTGATAAAGGAGTATAAAAGGTAGTAATTAAACAGAACTGTTTTCTGTAATTGTTGCCATTTTTAAAACAAATATTCATACACGATGAAGTAAACACAGTTTCGTTAGCTGACTGGCATCTTGACATGAACATACATTTAGAATACGAATGTGTGTAAACGTTATATGCTCCATGGGGTACCCGGAGTGACCGAGTGGTCTAAAGCGCTCACCGTTACAGATCACTGCCATCTCACCTCTGTCTTCGTGGGTTCGAGTCTCGGGCTCAGCCAATGTGGGTACGTGAGAAAGCTTGCCAGTAGCTTCTCGTTGGTCGGTGGTTCTTTCCAGGGTTTTCCCTGGTTCTTACTCCACCATTTGTACTGGCCGCCATGTATAGCCTAACTTGTGCTGACAAATGGCATTAAATCCTATAACAACAACATAGAAAACGTGCTTCATGAGGCGATATCCATCATCCTGTTTACATGTCGTCATGTCCACGAGTTTCCGTACTTTATCAGATTAACGATACCAACGTCAAGGATGAACAGTAGTAAATGAAAACGGGAAGTCTAGATCTGAGACCCCATCCCCCTCCAAAACGTTTATATGTTGACATTTTTTCACCAACCTGTAGCTCAGGATATATGTTCTGACATTTTTTAGCTCGGAATAAGGTGACAAAATATATTTGTCGGGGG
Source organism: Megalonaias nervosa (assembly GCA_016617855.1). Lineage (NCBI taxonomy): Eukaryota > Metazoa > Mollusca > Bivalvia > Unionida > Unionidae > Megalonaias > Megalonaias nervosa. The sequence continues at coordinate 5,333 of JAECUM010067038.1, read as the reverse complement.
AAGGGGTCTCAAATCTAGACTTCCATTTTTATTTACTTCTGTAACAGAAATGTTTTCATCAACAAATAATTTAAACAAATTTTCCACTTACCTTTCATTGCTATCCTGGTGAGAATATTCCAGAGTCATATGTACAATAACTCAACGGATCGATTTCAGCAGTCTAGACAAGGTTTGGCGGCAATCGATTTATAACTGTGACTCACACACAATTGCTGAAGATATATATATATATATATACGTAATGGGAATTCCGAAGAACATTCTAGCAGAATTACGTAGCGGAAATTCCGGAGAACGTTCCAGAGATTTACGCAGCGGAAGTTCCGGAGAACATTCTAGGAGAATTTCGCGCCGCTATAAAAGTCAGCCAGATTTTTCACTCGTAGGCCATTCTACAGATGTATTCGCCAGAATAAAGAAGGTAAGTGGTACATTTTCTTAAACTTTTTTTAAAGAACTTCTTCGCCTATAAGTAATGTTTAAACGGTAGCTATTAGGAATAATTTATCATCGTGTTTATACAAATAAAATTTAATTTTTCCGCTACTTTTCGATGACATTCAAATAGCTCTCTCACTGCTATCCTGGTGAGAATATACTTACCACATTTTGCAAAAACCTTCGACTGATTTAAGTCTATATTAATTTTAGTATATTTTTCCTGGCTGATTGGATCATGAAGACTATCGTATTTCAGCATAAGTTCATCTCGTAACTTTTCAAGATAATCAACATATTTGCTGTTATCTGATTTGATAAGCGAGAGTTTTATTCTATCAAATTTACTAAAACAAATACCTGAAATTTCATCATTAAATTCAAACTGTAGTGGTTTACCATTAACCATTATTTTTTAAAAATTTTACTACTAACTCCATCGGCTAATGTTAAATTTTCGAACATTATTATAAAATTTAGAAAGAATTAAATCGGCTGGAGTAGTGTCCAATAGCTAGTGTATTAATCCCATCCTCACAGTGTCTCTTATCGTCAAAATTACTTAGTCCACGTTTTATAATTGTATCTGTTTCAAGTTTGTGATGGTTTGTCTTGATAAAACTGACATTATTGTTGAGTGCTGCTTTAAAGTCATCAAATTTCATACATTTTTTCACATACCCACGAGGAATACCTTTTGCTTTCTTTGTCAGTTTATTGTCATCTAAAATTATGGCGTACATTTTACTTCTTAGTCCGACAAATTCCCGAACTGGCACAAACATAAATTCATCTTTCATCTTGCCAATAACTTTTTTATTTGCATCATGATGAAATCCACTACTCGCTGGATAGTCTGATAAATCAAATAAGTCACGGTGTTTATAAATATCTTGATAGACATCCTCGCATTTTATATTATAAACTGGCGAATCTGTATCAGTGAGCAATAAGTTTGAATCGGGCCAGACTCTCTTAATAAAACCGTAGTGATATGTCCAACACCGACGCACCAACATAAATCGGTTTATTTAACTTTAAATTTGTCTTTCGTCGCTGTATTGCAACAAGATTTTCATTAAATATTTTCATACTGACAAAACCGTCATCGTTAACTAATTTGTTTCTGCGATTTATATCGTTTACAATCTCAATATTAACTCGTTTTCTGACATTTTCCATCGTCTTCCCGATGTTCATTAACTTGAAAAAGTTTTTCTCAAAGTCAGTCTCGGCAACAGCACGACGTTTGGTATTTAAATCAATATAGTGTGCCATCCAACGAGATTGTTTGAATTTTAACACTCGATGAACTTTTCTCAGGATTAATCCAGGATCTACTGCTTGTTTTAGGTTTCTATAGTGCATCACATAATTTCTTTTATTTAACAAATTTGGAACTAGCTTATTAACAATCGAATTTTTTGCTGTTGTCATTGCCCGTTGTTCAGGTGATAATAAGTTGTAATCTATTGCTATCGACTCTGCACAAAACGGATAATCGTTATGTAGGCCGCGAAGTGACTTAGGATAAACGAGATCAACTTCAACAAAATATGAAATATCTTTTGGAAGATTTTTCTCAGTTTCTTTAAGAAACTGATCTGGAGTTGTCCAGTGAAATCCACTGCACGGCATTGGCTCTGACATTGCATAACCAAACAAATAATTAGCGTCCAGATAAATAATATAATTTGATGGAAGCTCAGGATTGTACTCTTTAAGGTACTTGTTGTTTGCCGCCGCATATTTTTTTTGTTATGACACTAATTCCGCCTCTGATACCTTTTTCAATAAAATTAAACATACATCTGTCAAGAGATCCAACTCTATCTTACTTGTTTTTAGCAGAGCATCCCACGACAACTCTGGAGCAGAATAATACCAGCAGAAATCTAGTCCATAATTTTCATGACTAACTTTACGAAAACTCTCGAAAACATCTGCTAGCAATAATACATCTATTTTTAAACACAAATCATGATAATCACCAAATGTTTTACAACTAAATTTATTCCAGATATCTTGTGCGTAAATATATTCATCATCTGATACACCTTCGCCTTTTAGCAGCGAGTAAAATGTATCTTTTTCTTGTAGAAAAGTTTCATCAAATCTGCTCCAGTCGTCAAGGCATTCGTATGGAAAGACACCTTTTTTCTGTCAGGTAGGCATAATCCCCACCAAAGCAACGTCTCAGATTATTGAAATTGCTGCAACCTTTCACAAGCTCATCCAGCGGAGCTGCCATAAATTGTAGACTGTCAATGAAACGTAATTTGCCAAGCGTGACTGATATATACTTTTCACAATTGTTTGGGATACATGTTATGATTTTTAGTTTAGATTTAATTTCCTCATTGCCAAATGCTTCTACAATAATATGACTGTCATAACCACGAAAGTTATGTAAAACTACAGGAATAAAATCTGGCGCATGACATTTTAAGTTACAATCGTTATGAACTGCCCCGCGATACTGGCCGGTTAGATGACAGTGATCGCGCACTTTGTCGTTACCTAGAGGTTTCTTACAGATATGACAATTAACTGCATGGTCTAAATCAAGATGTTGCTTGGATGTTATTTTCATTGGAACTGTTTTGGATATTTTGTTGAAAATTTTATTAGCATCGTTTATTAAATTTTTTAGTAACCACACGGCCGGCCTTTCAGATTCGCCAATTTTACATCTGTATAACTTTACCAGACTTGAAAAATTATCGTTAGCGCAACAAACTGCTTTGTTGGAAGCCCCGCAAGGAACATGTTGTTGTATTTTTCTTGTACTTGATTTATTTGGATTATTTTCTGCGCCGGCTACAGGAACAAGTAGACACTCAAAATCAGCCTAAATCACAAAAGGGATACTTAGCTTATGATTATAATTTTTAAATTTCGATACTTTTTCTTTCTCTGCTGGCATGGTTATTCTTTGAACGTTAACACAGTATTTGAGATTTTCTTGCAGTTTTTCATCGCTAGAAAAGCCTTGTTAACATCTCTAACAGAAATATTTTTTTCCATGGTGTTTATTATATTGTCTGCCAACTAGGCTGTTAAAGATTTTTATCCAACAATAATGTCCTTTATAAAATAATAAATTTATTGTCAACTGCGTAGCAGTCGTTGAAATATATCTCGGGTGAACATTTTCTTTTTCATCTAGTCCGAAAACATTTATTGAAATATCGTTTTGTTTTTCAAACTTTGGTATCTGATTTTCTGCCACTGGAAAAGTTACTCCATCAAAATCCAGTTAGTTTCTGTACGGCAAATATTTTTCAACCTGGTTGGAGTTACAATTTTGAGGATGTCTAGCAGACAAAATTGCCCAACGAAAACATTCGTTGTCGCTGTTTTTGACATTTATACAACATTTTTTGTTTTTAATTTTTTGAGTGAGATCAACGTAAGAACTACCGCGAAGCACGTTATATTTCATTGTGTGAAATAAAACCTCAGTAATTGTCTCAAATTTCCAACCTGATCCTGATGCGGTAAATTCCTCCATCTTTTTATTTATTTCTTGGTGTATTTCATCGGCGACTGTGGCAATATTTGTTCCAGTTAATATTTCTCGTGATTTAGCTGTTAAATATGGTTCTGCAATCTCGCTGTCGAAATCTGTATTTTCAAAAATTATGTCAAGTACATCTTTTTGAAGCGAGTGCAACTTTGATAAAATCACATGATACTGCACTATCAGTTTGATACTTTTGTGAACTACAAGTTCTTGCGCTACAATCGGATACAGAAGATGAAATAAATTTGTGGGGTTAAAATTTGCTAAAACATTTTGATTATCAAATTTATAAATTTTATCGTAGCCAGAAAATGCGTTAGCAATCTTTTCTGCTTTGATAAAACTCTTTTTAGCAATATCTCGCAATTTTAACATTATATTATATTTTATATATTTAATTGGTTTATTAAAGTTTTCAATTAGAGATATAAATTTCTTATAAGTATAGCGGTGAGCGCAAACGAGCAAGAGTATTACTGTGTTCACCCGATTTATAATAGTTACGCCGGAAATATGCTAGGGTCTGTGATACATGTCAAATACGGACAACCTTTCGGTAAATTAACACCAGCTGGTTATAAGATTAGTGTAAAAGGAGATAACACAGATAGAATTGAAATGTTTAGGGAAAATTTTATTTACACGTTATTTTGTGGAGATATTCCAGTAAAACAGCGAGTTTATCATGTTAACAGCGCAGTTACTGATAACAATATTGAAAATTTGTCTTTACAGGACGAATTTCAACCGCATCCTGTGTTTGATTTGTATGAGGCTAACGATCGCAGTATTATACGAAATAAACAAACAAAAAAAGTTGTTGGAAGTTTGCATAACACTCGTTATCTTGGTGTAACAGTACGTAGTATTAAAACTGATCAAGATCATTATAAATCCCATCGTTTTATGATGAAACTTTTAACGGCGCTATTTCAGCAGGCTTGGTTATCGATCATATAAATAGCAGTAAAATAGATAATAGAATTGAAAACCTAGATTAGTTACACCAAAAGAAAATGGTAGACGTGGAGCTGGTGGCGGTAATAATGTTAAAAATTCCAAAAGACCAGTAACTTCAGTAAATCTTAAAACTGGAGCGGAAATGAAATTTAAATCAATAACAGCTGCTGCAAAATATCATAAAATTAATTCTCGTGCGATAAAATGTGTAGCTGACAGTAAAACTAAATCAACAACTTCAACATCAACCTTTGAAAGGTTTATTTTCAAATATGTTTCTTAATTCTGTCTTAGTAAGACAATTATGGGCAAATATTAAAATATCATCCTTATCAAATTTTAGTGTTATAAACGTACTATTATCAAGTTTATTTTTTCTGCTGCTGTTAGAAGTATTTTATTAGAA
>JAECUM010067037.1:0-35093 GCA_016617855.1 Megalonaias nervosa | reverse complement strand
AGTCCGCGCCGAATTGTCCGCGCCGAATTGTCCTGCTCCGAATTGCCCTAGCACCTATAAATCAAGGTCACTATATGTGTGTCAATCAGTTAACACAATGTCATCCTTGTTAATGAACAATGCATGGAACACAAATCCAGTCATTAATCTTTTTTGTTTATTAACAGTACATTGATCATATCTGTTGATAGATCCATATATAAATCATACATCGATCATATCCGTTGACGTACGAGATCATTTCTTAGTATTTGTTGAAATTCCATGCTTTGAACGTAGTATTCATTTAGAAGTGATATCATTTTGTTATACTAATTATTAAAAATGTGTGCTCATGCGAAGGGTGTCAGATTTATTCATCATTAATCTGTACTATAAATAAACATCTAATTCACTTGACTGTGTTAAATGTTTTCACTAGATCCACACCCAACCAGCTTTGGCCTGCTAAAATATATTCTACTCATTAGTTATGTTATTTAATTTCATTGATGAAATTATGAGACACAAACGAGGGTTGAGAATTATCGCTATCATCCACACACATTTTTGTTCCACTTTCAGTAGCGCATCCATGTACTTACAATTCACATGTCTGATTTCGTTGAAAAAAATTGAATTTGATGTATCATATTAAAGTTGAAGGTGTCAACGTTGACTGAATGTGTCATATTAAATTTGTAGGTGTCAATGATGAACTGAATGTGTCATAATAAATTTCAAAGCTTTAGAGTTTAATTGACTGTGTTATATTAAATATGAATTTGTCAATGTTGAATCGAAAGTGTCATATTACATTTAAAGGTGTCAATGTCGAAACTAATGTATCATATTAAATTTTGAAGGTGTCATTGTTGAATTGAACGTGTCATATGAAATTTCCCAACATTCACTTTTGTATATTATTTCAGTTGAAATGTAATACCAAAATGTCCTTTTTTCGTTCTCCGACATTATTGATGACTTTTATGTCGTCATGTTCATTACTGACGATGGTAACGATCATAGAACTGCTGATGACTTTGATGAAAAGATGTGATGAAAGTGTAAAGCAATTAATAATGATTAAATTTTTTTAAAAAACAACATATGCATAGTGCAAAATATCATCGTAAAATGATTCCATTCTGTGGAATTAGCAATCGAAAAAGTTATTGAAAAATCTTGTATAAATACGAAAAAGTAAGGAGTTCCCTCTCAAATCATTATGTTATAGGATTACCTGGTCTTGAAACTTACTATTGCACAGCTGCTAACGTTGTGGGGATATGTGTAGCAAATTATATTGTGTTGGGGGAAGGTTTTCAAGGCCTTGTACCTGATTTATATGTTCATAATAGTATATATTTACTTTTCTAAGTGATGTGTTCAGTTGGATCTAACCAGGAAAGGACAAGAAAATCGGACCAGAAATATGATGATATTTGTCCAGAGAAACTTAAAAAAGGACAATTTATTTGGAATTAGTCTTTCAAATTTTAAAGATGATACAAAACGTTTTGACGCTGTAGTTTCCACGTTTACTGTTTTCTGCATGGAAAAGGTGTTTCAGAAAAAAAGTTAAAAGTATTAGTGATTCTGATTTTACTACGCACAATAAAAGAAAACAAGCCACGGTTTTCACAAGATTGTGCTGATTAAAATACAAATGTAAAGACCAGTAAAGAATTTATCAAACATCTATGAGGGTGTTGGCTAATGTGATAATTATGTTTGTGCTGAAACGTCAGTATACATCCAGGTATAAGGATCATGAAATCTGAAGACAAAATGATAACGAAAATGTCCAGAAATTTATTGTAAATGAAATATAATGATCCTACAGAAGTTTAGAAATTATTAAAGAAACCGAAGGAATCAAGTTATGTGAAATACATTTGATTACTGGAATTTAACGATCATTTTAAAAGCGTACACTTCAAGAATATTGACGCAAGCCATACAGACGCTGAAAATTTACAATATTGTCATGATGACCGAATTCAGTGAATCTGACTTACTTATTACGGAAAATGAAGTGCATATGAGCACTTACTACAAAAATGAGGTACATACTTAGGGCTGCTCACGTAAAACGAAAAAATGAGGTACATATGGCCACTCACCTATTACGGAAAATGAAGTACAGTACCTATGGCCACTCACTTAGTACGGAAAATGAGGTACAGTACCTGTGGCCACTCATTTAATACGGAAAATGAGGTACAGTACCTATGGCCACTCACTTAGTACGGAAAATGAGGTACAGTACCTATGGCCACTCACTTAGTACGGAAAATGAGGTACAGTACCTATGGCCACTCACTTAGTACGGAAAATGAAGTACAGTACCTATGGCCACTCATTTAGTACGGAAAATGAGTACAGTACCTATGGCCACTCATTTAGTACGGAAAATGAGGTACAGTACCATGGCCACTCACTTAGTACGGAAAATGAGGTACAGTACCTATGGCCACTCACTTAGTACGGAAAATGAGGTACAGTACCTATGGCCACTCACTTAGTACGGAAAATGAGGTACAGTACCTATGGCCACTCACTTAGTACGGAAAATGAGGTACAGTACCTATGGCCACTCATTTAGTACGAAAAATAAGGTACGTATGGAAATTAAAAGTGTAAAATGAAACAAATAACAAGTCAACGATTTATTCTTAAATGAATACTTTATATATAGGAAAGAAATGCCTTCACCCTTTCGTACGAACTATAATATAAGGAAATATTCTTATTTAGCAGAAGTTGCACACATACATACATACATACATACGTACATACATACATACATACATACATACATACATACATACATACATATAACTGTGTGTGTAAAATATGTGAATTGAGCATTTGAAATGAGAAAGCAAATGATGTAATCTGATCCCTTATTTAATTTATATTCACATGTTTTTCCATAATCACATTAAATTTTGTGCTTACGAGTTAATAAAGCGTTTGATAAATCCGACATTCTTAATAATGCACCTATTCATGTCAGAGATGAGTGCATAATACTTGGTGCAGACAAGTGGCTTTGGGAAGATGACTTGTCCTGCAGAAGACATCACTTACTGATGTATTTGAGTATGATACCAACGATTGATATTTTGCGTGACTTTGATTCGTTAAAATATTTAAACACTTTAACTTTCCATAACAATATTTTTTAATTTTCAGAAATATATATTCAATTTTGTGCCTTTTGTCATTTTAAAAGCGAGCTTGTTACGATAAATATTATTCATTATCAATATAATGAGTCTGTAATAACTCACACAAGAAAATGGCATAAACCTAATCTTGAAGGTGTAAGCTGAATACAGATAAGTTTGAAGGGAGATAATGTATTCTTAATTACTTATGCATGAAAGAACAGGTATGCAGTGCATGCATGTGATAATCCGTGACCCAAAACGTTATATAATAAATTTTCCAACTGGTCACTGACTTTGTAGATGCTACCGTATGCATCCTTTAAACCTGCCTTAGTTTCAGGACTCTTGATCTGCACATTTTGTATATTTTCAGGCATTACATGTTTTCAGGTTTAAATGCAGGTAAAGCTTTATTAACAAAGAGACGAGTCGGGACCTAATCTTGGTCCTTTCTAGTAAACCATCTTGACATGGTTATATAAAGTATGAAACCATGCACTTCAAATCAACACCTCTGCAGTATCAAGTTACCTGTTTTATGTTTAGCGCCAGGTGAGGATCGGATATAGACAATAAAGTTTCAGCAGCCAGTATGTGACACTGTGGTTACCTCCAGTATCCTGTGCACAGGCTAGCATTTATAGGCCTGTTGATAACTTGTATTGAAATACTCGCATTTAATTCAATAACTGAGTTGTGAAGGTATTACTCCACTAATTAAGTTCGTTATATATTTCCTTTAATTTTATTACATTTTTGACTAAATACATTGTTTTAGTAATAGGTTCATATACACAATAAACTATATTCTTATGATAGATACTATTCCGACACAACATACAAAGGAATCAACCCAGGTTATATTGTTTATTTTCCCAAAATAGTTCCATGTGAATTAAAGCACTAGGTCACCGGCCGAGTCACACCTGTTTGCTGTGTCTATTTACACAAAGTTCAAGATGTAGGTCAGCAGCCCAGTAATCCATCAAGGCTGTAACATACTCAGATATTGGTTTACTATATTTAGATCTTTTTATCAGAAAATCTGGCTCTCACGTGCGTCATTGTCTTTCTAGTGTGACCAAATTAAATATTTGTAAGATTAGCAATAGAGTTTCTTCCAACTGATTGGCTAGTATACAGCATTCAAGCCACAAAAAGAATTCGGTATTTACAATGCTAAGTTATGCTCGTCAAACAGAGTGAACTCTTTGCATGATTTATTTACCCATTTCAAACAATCTTTAAACCATGCCATGAAGTACAGTGATCCATTAATCTCGGGAGTAAATCTGCACAAGTAACAATATATATGGAATCGTAAAATGTGTAGATAAGGCGAGAAATAACTGCTTGTACAAAGCAACGCTGATGGGACAATCGGTGTAAATTATTAGACAGTATTACCCTCCTTTCTTGTTCTAAGTGCTCTACAAACAAAGGCCTTTGCCGTTGGCCGTTGTCTACAAAAGCGTTACTATCTTTACCTATTAAGTTATACAACAAGATATTTATCCCAATTAAAATTTTGCTTGTGCTGAAATAAGACACGAAGAACGGTTTGCATACATATAGAATGTTATCATGAACTTTGTCAAATGTGTAATGTGCCTCGTTAAATATAAAACCATATTATCTTTAAACATATTCGAGGGATGTGCTTCTCTTTACCATGCATGAATTTAAACATAATTCAACTTATTAATACCGAATAGATTCATTATACATTTTGCAAAGATAAAACGATGGGCTTATTGAATAACACTCGATCTGACCTAGATGGGCGTTCTTGGACCACGGCAGGATGAAACTGGTATGATTAAATGCACACGTTTTATGAATACAAATGTACTGTTCAAATGGCTTTTCAGGACCATTTTGAAGAAGGAAAAAAAAAACAGTTTAAATTACATTTTTACACAATGTGAGAATTCTGTTTTTAAAGGCAAAAATAGTACAAATGTATAAAATTGTACAATAACAACAACTGAAAACAAACACGTTAATTGAATCATTCAGAGGTTTTTATTACTCAGGATACAACTTGAGCTGTCAAGATTGAGTTTACAAATTCATTTAAAAATACAAACTAATTAGAAAGCATACTTTTTTTCTCAGCAATTCATTCTTTTAGGTTCTAAAAATTATTTTTGTATCTCTTTCTGAAAGATGATTTAAGGACGTCTTTAGAGATTTTCTCAAGACAAACTATTTTCATAGATGAGTTGCCATTCGTTAAGTAAATTGTCGAATCCAGACTTGGTGAGCGTTAATTTAGATGCCAAGGTATTACAGTGTTGATTTGTATTCCATGAGAAGTAAGTATGCATCTGTCTGATCAATTTTTCTTTTCTCTTGATTATTTGCTTAAACAATGTTTTGCTTATTGTTATATTCTAAGCCATTTAGTTCTTCACTTCACTGTTCTGCAGACCATACACAATTATCTTTAAGAAACACACTGCGATACACGATTCTCATTTAGAGACGATACACGATTCTACACAATTCTCATATAGAGTCGATACACGAGTCTCATTTAGAGACGATACACGATTCTACACAATTCTCATTTAGAGACGATACACGATTCTCATTTAGAGCAGATACACGATTGTCATTTAGAGAAGATACGCGATTCTCACTTAGAGAAGATACACGACTCACATTTAGAGAAGATACACGATTCTCATTTAGAGAAGATACACGAAACTCATTTATAGAAGATACGCGATTCTCATTTAGAGACGTCTGTTCTTTGTCTTTATTTCTTTAAGATACTCTTATGTATCGAAGTGGTTTATCATTTCCTTCATGTTCTTTGCTTTTGTTTTCCAGTGCAAACAGGCGAATCTATATCAACGTACATTAATTGCGTATATAATTTCCTAATATTTCCCATCGTCTTCCCTGAGGCCTCATTATTGATCAGTTTAAATAGGTATTTTCAAAGTCATTAATCGCTTTTTGTCTCAGCGTTGTATTCAAAGTTAAATATTTTTATCTTATGGTTTCTGAAAGAACAATATTCTTCAGTTAATTTTCTTTTTGTTTCACGCGTAAACTCCTACACTATTTAAGTTTCATGTGGTGTGTCACGCAGTTGGTTTTTGCCATACAACATACACATCAACCTTTGATGACTTTCTTTGTCTCTGTTCAATGCAGTTATTTTGAAGTTCTTACATTTCCTCTTTTCGGGTGCTCACGGATGGTCATTGAAATAAACGAATTTCCAAATCGGCATCTAAAATATATCCCTTTTCATATTTAAAAGACTATCTTTTATTGTTTGGTTGCACATTTTATTTTATTTTGTCATCGCTCAGCTATCAAACATCTGCACAATAAGCACTGTGACATGGCTCAGTGTTACAAATTATTATCATTAGTTTACATGATTTATGAATCATTATTTTATAAAATAAATGTATCCTTGGCGTATCTTGAGTAATCCATCGCATGATAACCTTCTTCTTAATACAACTAAGCATTCTCGTATCCAAGTAAAATGTTCAGACTTTTCATGCCAATAATCGTTTGTTCTTTGCGATATCTAAAGTTATATTGAGGCCGAACAATCATATTTATTAGGTAAAGAGAACGTTATCTTAGAGTAGTACAAACTCTAACTACTCTAGCTCAGACTTAAGAAACGGATTGAAACACATACCAGTTTAATTTTAAAAGAAACTTGAATGTAATTGAATGTGCATATATTTTTCTAAAAATCTTTCCACCTTGGTATTATTGGTACACTTTCTGAATCTCATCTGCTTATTGCAATATTTGTCCATCAGGAATTCATATTTAACAAATCCCATTAACATCTGGTAACAGTGTTTGCACGAATCTATACGTCAGTGCGCATTAACGACAAAGTCATGGTGAATTGCACGCAAGCTAATTCTAAAACTGTACCAAACATAACTCGGGTATACATTTTCGAGGATTTCTGACGAAATTAAGGAATCGTAGGGAACGCATTGCATGTAAAACTCTACAACCAGATAGATGGTCAGCATGGATTGGCAAGAGCAACTGCACAAAACCCAAAACCATCATATATTTCTAATTCAACAGAAGACCATTGTGAAAATTATTTCTTTATAAAGCGGTACACGGTAAGATTCTGCTACAGGAAAATAAACTACTTTTCATCTCGTATTGCGTTTCGTATTGCTTCAGCAAATATACCGTATCACACAAACCGAGCATGTGCTGATACTGTCTCAGGATTTGACAAATTCCTGAATAGCTTGTGTAGGTAGTATCACTGTGAAGTGACAGTGGGGATATCGTCACAACAAATAAATAAATATCTTATTGCATTTAATTGACTGAGAAAAGATAGGCTTTTCCAACTCAATTAATCTCGGTGACAGTAAAACTGAAAACTATTAAATTAGATATAATTTTCAATGATAAGAAGTCTTTGAATAGACGTGGTTAGGCTGATCATTGGTTACATATTTCACCGAAATATACGATTTAGAATTGAGAATACCGCATGCATTCTGACTACATATGCTTTTATGTTTAGCAAATATTACTTTGCAGAAAAGACTTTTATCGGAGCGTCTTATGAAAAGAGCAAACATTAAACTGATATGGTACCTATAAAATCACCTGTAGGAAAGGATTCCGTATTTTAAGGTTAGTGTCTACTATCATCAAATATTGCAAGATCGAAGCTTATATAAATAAATGCTCAAATTAAAATGATATAATAAACCCCCAAATATGTATGTGCTTCGTAACTGTCTCTGTGTGTGCTTTGTTTGGGGGACAACTCATCGCTTAGTAATTTCGAGTAAATATTCATTGATATATTGGTCATACGTAGAATGAAAACAATTACCTAGAACGAATATATAAAAATAAACAATAAGCAATCTGTAAACCTAAAGAGTTGTCATCCAATTGTCATATCAATTCTTGTGTCTTTAGGTCCTTCGCATGGCAGGCTTATTCCCTTTACGAAATTTAATAATACGTCCAAACAAACATTAAAACTAAAATATTGCCTGTTAGCGAATGTCAATTGGGAAGTATATTTACAATAGTTTTACAATAGTAAACACACACACACACACACACACACACGGATATATATATATATATATATATATATATATATATATATATATATATATATATATATATATATATATATATATATATATATATATATATATATAGACACACACACAGAGGTTGCCATGCTGGCTAATAATCTTACGTTTTATGACAGCGTTTGTCTTTTGAAAATAGAATATCGTTCGGCCGTCTCATACCGATACAAACTGCATGAAGCGATTTTTACATTCACATCAATCCTCTTTAATAAATTAATTCAGGTAATATCCTGCATTATTTGAATGTTATGTATAATTTGTATACTTACAATATATACTATGATGCTATAGCTCAAATGTATTTGGCTGCAATTTCAAGGAGTTTTGCACCTGAGATCATAATGAAAAATCTTCAACCGGAACTTATCAAAGGTTTTAAAATGAGCTTGACCTTGCATCACAAACAGGTTATGAGTTTTAAAATATGTACCGTAATGAGAGAGAGAGAGAGAGAGAGAGAGAGAGAGAGAGAGAGAGAGAGAGAGAGATCGATCTGTATAAAATTTGGGTAAAGGTAAACAGATATTCAATCAAAATTAAATGGTACATATATGCCTCTCAAAATGGAAACTTAAAAATATTAGGAATTGCAACAAAATCAAACGTATAGAATGATAAAATCTCATTAAAGTGTAAACAAAAAAGTTAAAAGGGAAGAGGTTAAAATCATGTAAAATGCATACAAATAGCATATACAGGTGGAAGATGTGAAAACCTTAAAACATATGATCAAAATTTTGTTCTATAAACCGCATTCACTCCAAAACTCCAAGATTTTCTCGTATGCAAATAAAGCATCAAATCTACTTCAAATGACAAGAGAAGTTTTTCCAGCGGTCTGCAATATATAATAGAAGCCAGTATATAAATCCTGTATTTAACACTTCAGATCATGTCTAAGCATCAAACTGATCCATAATTTTAACAAATATAGTTATCCAAGTTATTCGCGTTATTTCATGTATTCATGTTCATAACACCTGAGTAAAATTGTTGATAAGTTAGATCATATATTAACAGGTTTAAATTTTGTAATCGGTAAACCATCTTAGTCCCTGATAAAACTTCAATATCCTGAAGCAAGATAAATCGGTGATGTCCATATCTCTTGTATTTGATTATCATGGAGAAATCTTCAATTAATGTCATTACACTAATTATAATTTCAATATGCTTTATTACCTTCATTCCTATCGATCACTTTGATAGCCTGGGATACTAAATTCATCCATCGTCACATTCTCATCTAACATGCTATATTTACAGAAACTCAAAAACGTGATATCCGACAATTCCACGTCTAGGTAACCTCTCGGCTGATTTGACAGATAATTTGGCACGAAGGGGCCACGTAATTAATCTGTGATATAGTATTCTCACCTGACGTGTCAATCTATGATCGCTAGTCTCCAGGTGAAATATGTCTGTAAATCTTATAAAGTCTACCGCTTCCCGATCACTTCATAATCACACAATTTCTCACTTAAGATTAACACAAGATACCAAATTAGATGCATAAACAAATTGATGAGATCGTTTGGATAAAACTTCGTTTATGGGAACATTTGTTTAATCACTTAACGTTCTCGTACATGATTTATGCGTTATGCTAGTGGCATTGCTTCAAGCCGTATATTTCTAAGAAAGGTTTAGAAAAGTTATTTATTTAGTTAGCAATCAGGATTTTAATCATAATTAAATCAAGGTATTATACACGTTTCAAGTTTTACGTAATAAGGATAGATGAACGTTTAACAAGAGATGAGAGGACAAGTTTAAAGGCAAAACAAACCCCAGTACCTTTGAAATAATGGTTTAAAAACTCAAAGGTATAAATAATGATGTTCTTTTGTTATCAACGGATTATCCAAGTTATATTACCAAATATTTTTCACATAATAATTCAGAAAGTATATTGTACCAGTGAACACTGTACTTTTGTACTTATACTTGTATTTAAAAAAAAACAACAAATCCCCAAAGGAACAACTCAAACATACATACATCAGTACATAAAAATAAATAAAACCTGTTTTACAGCTGGTCTGTTTGAATACATGTATATTTCTTTTGGTAGACAATTAAAACACATTACAACCATGATCTACATGAGAAACTATAACCTATAGCTTCATCCTCAGAATACAAACATAATACTACTTTACATGCTGCTTTCCTTTCTCAGTCATGCGTCTGAGGTAAAACAAAAAATTTAAAATGCCTCAAAGAGAATCTCTTTTTTTTTCGTTTAAATTCACGAATTTTTCATTCACCTGACAGGGAAGTATTGGGAAAATGTAATGTTTTTCCACTATATTTTTCATTCTAATTTCATGAGATATTGCATGTACGTCTCAGTTACATATTTTACAGCTATCGTTTGGACTTATTTAAGAATTTGTTGAAAATGATCAAGGTATGACTATGGATAAAAATATAGTAATAATTATTGTAATAATATTGTAATAACTATAGTAATAACTCAATAAACGAGATCTTATTGCTACTTCACAGTGAGTTGGTCTTGGTTGAACTGAATGATTAACCGCTCAAACTTCAAAATAATTCACTGCAAACTTTATCGAACATATTGTATTACCCAAAACTAGTAGACAGTAATATTTAATGCTGGTGCTATTAATTACGTGAATAATATAATCTAAAATATATCTGCAATTTTGTTAAATGGGGAAAAATTTAAGTGCTTCGTTGAATCATTGTGATTCAAAACTTTCGCACAACTTAAGAACATAACTCTTTGTAAAATATAACTAAAATGTGGCATTGAAAAAAGGAGTACATCATTCAGCACCTATTAATTCCTGTCCATTATATCTGGACGGCAATCGTTACAATTGCCAAGATTATTGTGACATGTACAGAAGGGAATCATAATGCCAAATGGACAGATATTGATTGCACCCAAAAAATTTGTTACAGTGTTAAGTTAATGATCATGGCAGCTAATTACATTTTTCAAATAACTACATTTAAGCTCTTTGTTCGCCTGATGAAGAGCTTGTTTGTTCCCAAGGGTTCGAGCTAACAAGCTCTTCGTCAGGCGAACAAACAGCTTACATATTAAACACTAAATCTAAGCTGGAATTACTAGGTGGATTTTACTAGAAGATATAAACATTTAAAAAATTTTGTAACAGCAATAACTGAGAGGGTTATTGTGTCTATCACATAGAGAAGCAACATGGTTTGACCTAACTGCAGGTTGTGAACAAAGGATCGAAACACAGCGTGACGAAAAATGTCGATTCCGTCTACAAGATTTGCTTAAGAATGGAGGTTCTAAAGGCAAGATGTCAAGGGAATTGTGTAGCGGGATACTACTGCTACTACTACTACTACTGCTACTGCTACTACTAATAATAACGACAATAAAAAAAAATGTTATTACTTGGGTATATATTGTCGCAAGAATTGCAGAGATATATGACTGGCTGAAATTTAGACAAGAATGCAACGTGAAAGTGAGATTTCTTAATTACCATGAGTTTTCAATGGGAGTATTGTTCCTTACATGTGCGTTCTATATTTATCCACGCCAGGTATGACTTAATTGGATGCATCTGGAGGGACTCGATTGAATGTGAGGCAAAGTTGTTGCGAATGAGACTTTTTGT
The DNA here is from genome assembly GCA_016617855.1 of Megalonaias nervosa. Classification (NCBI taxonomy): domain Eukaryota; kingdom Metazoa; phylum Mollusca; class Bivalvia; order Unionida; family Unionidae; genus Megalonaias; species Megalonaias nervosa. Next base: position 23,162 of record JAECUM010067037.1, on the reverse strand, counting down.
GTGATTATTCATTCACATTTTGGAATCAGTGGTTTCACCAAGATTTTTAGTGGCACATATCTTGCATTATTACAACTCTGTGACCTTAAGCTAAGTAACAGAAAAGCAAAAACCAACAAGTTTCATTAAAATCAACAAACAATTTCTTTCCCTAGATTACGATGTGAAAATTTAAAAATAATTTACAGTATTGTGAATGAAATCCCAAATAGTCCTAAAACTTTTATCACAAGACCGAGTTCCAAATGACAACATGACTGAATTAAGCCACGAACCTGTAGCATTAGGCATATCAGTGAATGCAACAAACTAATTGGAAAACTTCTACCCAAAACCGACTGTAAATTGCGCTTCACACAGATTCTTTCATTTACTACTATCACTATTTTTGACATAATGACGACGTATGTATGTTTCATTAAGTTATATGTCGTTCAACAATTTCCCCACTCTGATAAATGTCCTATTTGAAAAGGAAAATTATAACTGAAAAAGTGATTTAAAAAAATAAAACAATGCTGAGACACTAGTATTACCTAGGCTGGAGGGTTTATGGATCAACTTAGAAATATAACAATACGTCCAACAAATGCATTTACACTTCATGTTCTTTGCTACATATCTGTTTATCTACTTACCTATTTATTTATCTACTTATCTAGCCACCTTTCATCCCATCTATATACGCAGTTTGTGGTAATTATAAAGTCAATAGTATGTGTAAGACTTTCAAAACAAATATGCAGTAGACCTCTGATTATTATTTCATTTTGCATTTGTGTGTTGTCTGTATACTTCAAAAGGTTTAAATTCTAAAACAAAGTATGATCTAAAAAGTTTACTTGCAATTTCATCTGACAATTTTAATGCGGAAATATTATTCAGAAATGTAGCTCTTGTCATGCTTATACGTTTGTACATAAGCAAATAATAAACGATACAAATCAAAGAAACATACAAAATACTAGGAATGTTTTGCTATATTGCTATATTAACAGATTATAGTGTTGTTCAGTTAAGAGAACTTAACATGTCACGACTAAAATTTTACGAGAACAATGAAAATTTTACAATATAATCTTTCATCACATATAATTGTGAATACGTTGTTTGGTCAGATGTAAATAGTATCAAGCACGCAGCCATCCATATAAAAATGACCAAACGTATAACGGATCAACTGAGTTTATGTTATAACTTCCAAAACTTACGTTTACCTCAGTCTTTGAATAAAATCTTTAGCCAATAAGATATCTCGTTTTCATTCACTGTTAAATTTCTTTTGGTAAGTATTCCGTTGAAAAATTTTACTGCACTTTGAACGAGTAGCTTACGATTGGTGATGCAAATTTACGCAAAGTGGATAATATCTCGAGAAATTATAAGTTAAACTCCCAAATTTCTATCAAGAGTCCATCCCTATCATGTATTGGTGCATTTTTCCAATGCCTCGAGAAACTTTTTCTAAGCTTTTGTCAATTTCACCATTGATAGCCTCGGTATCTTTACGGTTCAAGATCATAAGTGGACCACCATAAATCCACTGGTATGCCATATTTAAACCATCATTGTCTAATGACTTGCCATTAAACGGCATAGTCAAATGTACACCAAGAACAACATCTTCTTTAGCTACAGATGTGCCAGAGCGTTGTAGCGCAGATACGATTCCCGGACGCATCGATAGATGTTTTCTAGCACCTTTTCTTGTCAGCATGCGTTCGATAATCGCATAATCGCGAGTCGACTCCAGCGCGCATGACAATTCTCTCCAAATATATATGGCTGTGGAAATAATCTACTATGTTCTCGACTAATAGTGCTCTTAACTTCGGGCATATGTACTCCTCGCGTAATGTATACAGTCGTAGAAATAATTACAGTTGATAATATTTGATTGTACGACCATTCGCTGTAAAATACTTTCACTTTTAATATTAATTTCCAAAACTCTAGGCAGTGTATTATAAAAAAAATTTCACCAGGCCGCATCTACCGAGAACAACCGTCAAATAGATTTTTATGTTTGAATATAATTTTCTTGAATTCATTATTTGGCCAAATCACTGAACACTCATCATTACAAAATGTTAAACCAACTCGTAAATGACCGTCGTTTATACAATGAAATCAGATGAGCAAAATGCCTTGCACTGCATGGATATTGACTACATACATTCATTTGCATGTGAATGTCTACTCGCAAAGCTCCAGACATTTCTTTTCCTTTTTGAACTCTTTGTTTTCTAAATATTTCACATTCTAACGAAATAAGTGACGCTGATGTTTCCATATATTATATTGTTGAATGCATATATTTAATTAATTTATCCTTGAGGAGCTTCACTACTGCTACTATATTCATTAATTTTTTCAATACCATCATTGGAGTATTCATTTCTCATTTAGTTATTTTTGTGGTTTAATCGACGTCAGTGGCTTCATCCTTTCTTATCCACTATTATTTAATAACTTTTTAAATTTTTTATTCTCATAAGCTTGATTGAGTGGACATCGTCGTAGTTCCAGCATAATTCCTAAATCGATATATTTATCAAGCAGTTTCGGGTACGTATTTGAAAAATCATACGTCTTTTGATGTATTTAAGCGAAATAGCGATTAAAATATTTTTGAAGTTATACACACCCAATTGTTTGGGTAATATGATTCCAACATTAGATATCTTAATAAATTCTTTCAAATTACTATACGCATCAATCTGTGAACATTTTGGTATTAGATAATATACGCTGCGATGATTCTCTAATATAATATATTCTCACACAATCTCTACGAAATATATTGTTGTCATGATATTTTCACACAATCTCTGCAAAATATATTGTATAGGAATTTAACCACAATGAAAATAAAATATTCTCAAGCAAAGTAACATTATCCGTGAAATATAATCTGCAAGCGATATATTCACACACAAAGAAAAATATCTCTTCGTCAAATATATCATGCAGTAACATAGCGATCAAAGATCACAGTGATAGACAGCTACAATGGTCTGATTGTAGCATCTATGAAGTTTATTCACTTGGGAAGGCTCACGACGAGTTCGTGTGCATTCGCGCGTGATTGCAGTTATGGGATATCGAAGGCGTTGACCTATTACAGATAACAAATCTAAATAACCTATTATGACATTACATGATGGATTTCAAAATAAATGTTGGACTTTTAATCATAGCTACCCACTTTTAAATTAGAAATAGTTGAATGGGTGTTTTGGACCAGCTCGATGGATCAACTTTATGACAATGGCGTCAATAAGGCCCACCAGCTGTTGTAACTGCCCTTTTACTCATTCTTTTGATCTGATGGGGTCAAGTTTATATATCACAACAATTGGAGGTGATATTGCTACCCCTTCGTGCCGACGTGTGACGGCAAGTGCACTCGTGGTTATAATAAACTATAGCACCGTGAGAAATGAAACGATGATGCTATCCTGTTCGCGAAAGATTTTTCTCAACCGCTTGACGAGTGTTGTGTCCTTATTGAGGATTTTGCTGAAGGTCTCCAGCGATCTTTACTTGATCCTTGCGTGCGAATTCCAGATTGCGGTCTTGCATCTCCTATCGTAGGGTTTCGTCTTTCGATGCATCCATCTTACTCAATTTTACGATTCGATTTTCATCGAGTTACACTGCGTTCGCTCTGTACTTGATCTTGCTGATGCATTCTTCAGAAAAGCCCAGCATTTTGCGTAACGGGTTGAACTCGGCAATGTGTTGCTCTAGCCCCCTTAATGTGGACATATCTTCTTGCCTCCCACCCAATTGGTAGCACTTCTACCTCTTTTTCTTTGTTAGTGAACGTGGTCTTATCTGTCTCAGGCAAAGCATTGTCTTCACGACTACCAAAGTCGGACATTTCAAAAGTCTTCAGCCATGATTTGACTGTTCAAGAGCAGAACGCAAAACGACAAGTTTAACATTGTTAAAAAAGGGACATGTGAACCAATGTTGCTAAAACATGTTTCAATAGAGAAGCAAACTCGACCCATTAAACACCCTCCGCTCGCGAGCTGAAAGGAATCAAAGCATCATTGTTATGACTAATAACACCTGTGCCAAAGATCAAAACCATCTGCCTACCGTCGGATTTGCAAAGTTCGACAGCAATGTTATGATTGTGCCAGCACTGCTGTTCTGACATTCACAATATGCTTGAGCGTCGGTGAAGCAGCGTCGGATGCCAGTCGTACAATGGTGAACACCTCTGCCGCGCCATTATCAGAAAGATTAGCGCAAAGCTTGAGAGAAACAAAATGGCCTGCATTGATGATGGAGATTTGGGGTGGGTGGGGGCGTCCACAAGGGTCTCTGGCTGACTGACAAATAGCGGACTGACGCAGTCATCCAGTGAATAAAAACCACCAACACTGTCGTTATTCGTGTAGTCTTTGATAATGCCATCGCTTCTACCCGATATTGGGCATCTGTCCCTGCCGCATTTAGAAACCGCTTTCATGTATCACTCGGCTTCAACCATATAAACGACAACATGCAATATGGCCATTGAAACCGCCTCTCGATTGATCTGTCGCTTAACGACTTTGGCAGTGTAATCCAAATCACGAAATTGGGGCTTTCTGACTTGGTATAAAATAACCAGGAGAATGGTGACAATAATGGCATTAACAGTTGAAACATTTTTTGTGCTTTGTGCTTAAAGAAAATCTTTCTGAGCTGATTATGAAAATGATTAGAGTAAGAAGGACGTATAATAGTTGAATTTGAACAAGACATTGTTACTGATGATATCGAAATGGTTCATGTATGTTTCAAAATGGAAAACAAAACTCCCTGCCACGTGCATCAATTATATTCACATGTGCTTGCATTCGTTATCATTGCCAATATTTTTAGAAGACATCCCAAGTGTCCAAGATCGAATCTCATTTTTAAGAATTTGTACCGTAATCGTTGCTGTTGGAGATGAATGCAATAGATTAGGGAAAGATATAACTTTTTTCACTTTACCGATTGAGCTTTTGTAGGATGTAGTTGATTTAGTTTACATTTACCACTCTCAAGATATTATTCGATAGATGCCTTTATTGTTTCAACACACAGGACATATCCTGTGACAATATACATGCTTTAAAATATATTGAACATAACTCTAAACTTCTTGACATCAAAGTCTCTCTCTCTCTCTCTCTCTCTCTCTCTCTCTCTCTCTCTCTGACACTTCCACCTCTCTTTAAACTATGACGATTGAAAACCCTACCCAAACCTACTCACCTTAATCTCTGTATAATAGTTCTGATGAAATGATTTGACGTGTAATGAAGCTAATTCATGTGTGCGCATACGTAATATATAATACTGTATTTACATTAACCGTGTCTCGTGTACTGCTCGACCCAGTCATAATTTGGCTGTGTTGTTTGTAACGGGGAGTTGTAGAAGGCTGTAGGGTTTTGTGTAATTCGTATGCTGCGGTTGATGGTAACGTCTGATCAGACGACGGTACTGGTTTACTCACAGTGAGAGACCTGTGAGTAAACTGGTATCTTGAGGGATCCTTCTGCAGACTGGGAGGGGCGGGCCATACGTGGTAGTTCCTTGACCTTTTGAGGAGAGCTGCGGAACCGAAATACGTTCTGATTGTCAACTGGAAACCATGACATACATATGTTCGATTTTGTATGATATCAATTATTCATTATCTTTATATGAGTAAACATCGATAATACATATACATCACTTGTGGATAAAACATTATCCATACGTTTGTACAAATTTTATACTTTAATCACGCTTGGTGACAGAATTAAAACTTGTTCGTAGTTGTAAATCCTATAATTTAATACATTGGTGATAGATCATATATTTTCATATTTGTGTTTATATTCTATACATTGATTATCTATCGTGATAGATCCATATATTAATCATATTTGCGTTAGAAGCTCCACAGGTTGATTCATGTTTGAATACTTGTTGAATTTACATGTTCTGAATAATTCCAATTAGGAAAGATATTATTCATTAATATTAGTTGTAAACCCATGCGCACCATTCTGTTAAATAAATTGTTTACTTTATGTGCTGGAATATGGTGTCAGATTTATTCATCGTTCACTTGTATCATAAATAAGCATCTCATTCACAAAAATTGCTCTTAATATGTTTTAGGACAGAATTCTATTGATTTATTGCCTATCCAGAACAATAACGGAAATTTATTTTAGAAGTAGCATTCAATTTCAGTACTGAATTGCTGGATTACTTTTTTCTTAAATTTCTGAAAACCAAACAGAACCTTAAATAGACCATGTTGGCATAATGTAAACTGTCAGCATTTAGATATTTTAAGCTGACACCGAGAAGATGAGAATTCAAAGAATGACATTTTTTAAGGAGTAAATGATACAGCACTTTCCATACGTTTGGATTCGATAAATTTTCTTCAGTGCAAAAAGGTTGAGGATTTCTCTCTCTCTCTCTCTCTCTCTCTCTCTCCTAGAAAATTCAAACAGAATTTCCCATCAAATTCGTAAACAACTTGCTTCTAGTACATTCTTAATTTCTTTAAAAATAACTAGACCTTGAACTCAAAATTTGTAAGCTTGTTTATGTCCAATTAATAATGATCTTAATATATAATCTAAGATCATAAAAACTATTAGCCATATAATATGTTGTTTACAAAAAAGACAAGACATTAGACAAGTATATCCTGATTAATAACGTATAATCACTGAGAACACACATTAAACAAACAACAGCCAACACACAATACACATTACACAAACAACAGCCAACACACAATACACAGTACACAAACAACAGCCAACACACAATACACAGTACACAAAAAAAACACACAATACACATTAAATAAACAACAGCCAACACACAATACACATTACACAAACAACAGCCAACACACAATACACATTACACAAACAACAGCCAACACACAATACACATTACACAAACATAACATATGGCATGAAACTTGATTTCAAATGTATAGAAGTTTTTTAACACTTAGGCACGTGAATGACAAAAGCAAGCGCAACCAGTTAAGTATCGGAACGTTACCTCTCAATACAGAAGATTTATACACTTTTGTAGACGCAGATAGTGACCATAACAAAACACATTTCAAAGAGAGGCTATTTATAGCAGTGATTGTTCTGTTTCATGCTTATTCTGAACCTGGTGTGAACGACATGCAGTCTATTTAGAATGTAAATTACAGAGTGCACTTTTAAATATCATTTTAGCTAGATTATTTTTATTTGTTGTGCATTTACAAAATTATTTCATAAAGATCATTAAGATATACCGCCATACAAATTTTGACAAATGTACTCTTCCTGACAAGGATCGTCAGAGGCAATAACTTAAAAAAGAATGTAAATATCCCTCTTAGGAGGAATCCATTAACAATGCATCAATATCGAGACCCATTTTTCACAGCGATTTACTATATGAATGTTAGAGAATAAATCAAAAGCAATGATAAACACGTTTACTGCAGTAAAATCCTAAGCAACAATCAAATTCAAAGATTGCCTTTGTTCCCCTCCAACCAGCATCTGGTTGTGACTATCGTAACAAAGATGACGAGTTACTATATAATTGCTAATGTGGTAGGCAGCATACAGTCTCATGATGCTGTATATGTATCAAATAATTCTTACGTTATCGAGCTGAAAAGGAGATGTGAATGGAACATTGAAAGTATTGTGTTGTCACATATACCACGAGACGCCCCTTAATCTTAAATAATTATAAAGCAGAACTAAAAGTGTAATGGGTAACTTAAAACATTGAGTTGTGGTATTGGCCTTAAAATTAAAAACACCCCCATCCCGAAAGTGGAACATGACACACGTTTTGATGAGAACACATACGTGTTGCAAGATTCATCTTTAAATCTGAACCAGCTCGAAAGTTACAGAATGAAAAGTATTTTAAAAAACTGAAATTATTGCAACCTGACCTTGACTCTGAAGATAGAAATCCAAATGTGGTACGCTATACGAATTGGAATGATGCATACATGGGGTTTTCCCGAGTTCTTCCTCCACCAATTATACTGGCCACGATATATAGCCTATCTTCCGCTGAGAGGGGGCTTTAAACCCAAAACAACACGTACAGGAGATAAGTACAGTGATGTCCAGAAAAAAAAAACTTATTTCCAAATTTACAGTAGAATTTTGGAGTATATTAGCCAAGATATTCTATTTTATTTACTTTTTTATTCATTTCTAGATTATATCCTAGGATAGAAGGATGATTTAGTTGATGTCCACCTTGGAATTTGGATCTCACTATAACAATAATTTACCAATAGACAGGAAGCAGAACATATAAAGACACTGAATTGTTAGTTCATTGCTAATGCAATAAAAATGTTTCATAATAATGATCTGAAAGTAACACTTTTATGTAGGAACGTCCATATATTAATCAATATTGCGGCTGTGAAAAACTATAGCCGCCTCTTCCTGATTTATGTTGTGCTACGTGAGATTAACACATTTGATATGCATGCCGATCGAATGAATGCGAACAATTCCACCAACAATGGGGAAATGGTAACAAAAACTGCACACAAGTTTAGCTCGTATCCAGGAATAAAAGGAACGTTGCTTTGAAATTTATTTCTTAAAGATGTCTGGTACCAGTGAGATTCAGTGTACGTATAAAGTTTCCGATTTTTTAATTTAATCAAAGGTTTCAATCCCACTGAGGTATCAGCAAGAAAACCCTTGAAATTCACAGATACATCAATAACAACAACATAAACAACAGCTATATTTTGAGAAGTTATTTCTACTTCTTGTCCACGCTTGGCAGGTGAAATTCAAATTGGAAAGTGCAGAGAACATTCTTCTAATGCATGTCCGTTTTAAAGGCCGTCCCTACTTGAACATCAAAATTAAAATTTTTTGTCGCTAATGGTGATTTTGTTTAAAATATTTGCATCTCTCATTTCTTCTGAACATATTCATAGCTTGAATGATAGAGACAGGTACAGTAATTGTCTTTATATCATCAACATACTTCAAAGCTGTTGCTAGCAACTTCAGTAAAAATATTACTTATTAGATCACATGTTCCATACCATTGTAGTTGTTGACGCATTTAAGTTAAATTTTTAGTTTTGTTTCAAGAAAAAAAGTTTTTGATAGCGAATGTGCGTATAAAATATAATCCAGAATTAAGACTTCAAAATGTATGGCCCGATTATCGGGTGTTGTTTCGATTTTTTTTTTTTTTTTCATAAATTGTCGGAATATTTTTTAAACCCCAATTAAAGACTGATTTTATAAATTGTATTACCCAAAAGCCGTTTAATACATGCCAATATCCCAAAAATTCAATATATCATAGAAGTCCGTTTAAAAATCAACCCCCATAAAACATTACTTTGTCCATTTTTGTGACAAAAATATATTTTAATTCACGCAAAAATAAAAATAGGTGTGCTTGAAAAAAGGATGCCATAAGTTCTACCAACTTTATTTCGTTTATGAATCCTATAACTCAATGAGCATACATTTGCATGGAGAGCATTACTTAATAACAGTCATTCTGCAGCGTCTGATTAAGTTCCATTACTTAAGTATGTATTGATAAATTATCATAAACAGTATGTCGCTTAATGTTTCAGATACGTTTTATGGTGAAAGAGATAGCATCTAAGCGGGACGATGGAAGAGAATTTTCAATAATTAATTCAAGACATATATTTAAACATTTAATTTCCTACAATTCATATACCTTTTATATTCTGACACTCTTCAGATTCATATTTATTTGCTTACACCAGGTATGGGGGTCTTATTTCGCAGATGAATAGAACACTTCGTAATCAATGTAATAGCACCCTTTGCTAGTCTGAACAGAGAGAGACATTGATTACAGTGAACAATTAAACGCATCAATCACATGACATACAAAAACATCTATTTAATCAACCTAAACCTGTATGTGAACCTGACTTGGAGATTGTACGAATGATCAAAGACTTATCACGTATATCAGATATTTCTTGTCTGAAACCACCTTAGTAGAAATTATCTTTACTGAAATGTCTTGAAGTAAAGAGCAAAACAAGTCTATAAGAAAAAACGAGGTGCAAAGATCGTCTCTAAAATGTTTTTACTGTACAAGAGCACGTTGATAAGGTCCTATTACATCACGGGACACATTTTAAGTGATAAATTAAGTTTATGTTCACATGACAACGATGTATTTAGTTAAAGTTAACGTACAAACATGTATTTTGCTAATATCATATTTAAAGCACAATAAAGGCCGCTATAGCATCGATGGGAATTAACTTTACAATCGACATGGACACCGTTACAGCCTGAATGGAATTTAACATGAGTCCATGGGATTAACTCTATTGGCTGTTATGACTTCAATGAGAAATGTAATGTTAATATGTTCATAACATTAATATGGAAGGGAGGTTATGGCCTCAATGAAAAATTAAAACAACAAACGGAAACTTAATGAAATTGACCGTCTGGTTAACCGTTACCCGCTAAACTTCTGACCAACACGGTTACTAACTAATCACCGTTTATGTGACCATCACCCCCTCATCTACTGACCAGTACATACACATACTTACTGACCAGGGCCCACACCTACTGACAAGCACCCGGGCGTACTAACCAGTAAACAGTGGTACTCACCAGCATCCTCGCTTACAAAAGGAATATGTTACTGACCAGTACCCGCATCTACTGAGTAGCACATACATCTACTGACCATCACCCACACATACTGGCCAAAAGACAGTCTTTCTGACCAACACCCATAGTTACTAACCAATATCCACGTTGAATATTTAATACACAGTTTTACTGACCGTTTTACTGACCAGAACCACATCTACTGACCAGCACATAAACCTACCGGCTAATGCACAGACTTACCTAAACCTACTGACCAGCACCTACACCAGTAGTATACATAATTTGAGGTTCCTTTCTCAGAGACGCCCCTACCCCCCAAAGCGTTATACATTAACATTTTTGTCAGCAGCCGTTTTTAGCTTAAAATGATGGCTTTCATATGATAAGACTTTTCTAACATATTTCTGACAAAATTTATTTTGTTGGGGTAGGGGGTCTCTGAGATAGGAACAACTCAATTATGTATACTACTATTACCTATAGACAAAATTAATTAAACAAATGAAATATTATATATAATGTATCACTATAAGTCAATCCGACATGTTGGATTTGATCTGACAAATAAATTTTGTAAGAGATTTAATTCTATCAAATCAGCCTCAAGTTATACTGGTATAAAAACTAAAATAATAAGCGATTGTATTAAAAAAGTTGGATATCATATATCACCAAAATATGGGTCAGTATGGTTATTCGCGACTGAAAATGATATGAGAATAGCGGGTTGGGCAGATGATGTGATGACATTTATTGACAATATGGTTGATATTTTATTTGATAATGATATTACTAAAGCTATACAAAATTAAACATGTACTGTTGTAACCCATATTTTATGATAATCTTTTTCATATCTGCTGACTCTCATTTGTAGAATATCTGTTAACATACTGTCAATAATACGGAACTCGCGTATTAAATCGTCCATATCATATTTTATGCCCCGCAAATAAGATCGTATTTGATCAAGTAATTTTTTATAGGTGATACTTGCTGTTTTACAAGCATTTTTTTTAGTCGTTAAACGAGGCTCAATTTTTTTACACGCTGTTGCAAGAGAAACACCGACACCAGATATTATTAACAAAAACGGATTTAAAGATGCGCCACTTGAAATTACACCAGAGCTAGTCATTAACAGTGGCAAATATGATATCATTCGAAGTATTCTGTTATAGTATTTGTAACATTTTTTTACGCACCAAAGTTTTTTATGATAATATTTGTAATATTGCATTAGAGCGTCCACATCTTGTTTTGGAATTTTTTCCGAAATATGATTAAAATCAACTATATGTTTTTTTCATTTATATAATATTTGTTTACAGATTTTCTTTTACTATAACTATACCAGGAATATCAGCTACAAATTCTAGAGACCAATGAAAAATTTTAGTGAATTTTTCCTTTGATGTTATCGTAAATATTTCTTTGGTGTCCTTGACTAGAATCAACGTTAGAGGATTAATATATACACTTGTTGGTACAGAAGATGAAGTGATCGAATTAATTTCAGAACCGTACATAGTTAGCCTGTATAACCCAGTTACTTCTGCGGTATATTCGAGTGTTATCGAGCGGTGCCCATGTTTTTGATCCCGATGCTACTGTGTATACCATATTGATGATCATCTTGTGTAGAATTTTAGTAAGTAACTCTGTTACTAGATTAGTTTTTCAATAATACCAGGAATTCCGCTAACAATATCGTTTAGTTTTGTGTTAATGTCAGCGAGTTTAATATCTACAACCGCTGGACTTCCAAACAATTCATTAATAGATTTGTTTATATTTCTACGAAAATTTAAGAACGTTTGTATGTGATTAGTAAAATTAGTATTTAGTGTAGTCATTTCATTATTAATTGTAGCTAACGAAGTTGTCATAGGAATTTCCTTATCTTCTACATATTTCTTCGTTGCTGCGTCAAAATCTGTTTCTGGTGTTCTGGGATTATTAATACCATTATTGTTCATGTTGAGAAATGCGCGCATTATACCACCGTTGACCAACACATACTTAGATTCTTGATCATCGACGTATTTTTTTGTTGCTGCGTCTGATTCTGCAGCTGGGTTTCCAAGGTCTATAATTTTTTTCCTGACATATTGATATTACCTGTAACTGTCCCACCTATTTTATCAAGTTTATTATCATCAACATGCTTTAACTGCGAATAACTTACCGCTTGAGTTTGATTTAAGTTTGCTGGTGGATACCCGGTCTCCAAATTTATAATTTTTTTTCCTGACATATCTAAGTTACCGCTTAACGTTCCACCGGATTTATCTAACTAGCTGTCGTCAACTAATTTAAGTTGTGCATAACTAACAGCTTGTGTATTAACGACATTTATTGGTGGATAATCTGTTTCTAACTCTAGTACTCGTTGATTTGACATAAACAGATTTCCCGTCATTGTGTCGCCGGATTTTTTTTTAGATAGCCTGATAAATCAACCTTACCGTCTGTATTTGTTGTATTTTCAGCTGATGAATCTCCTACTAATGTTCCAAATTTTGTATAATAGCTCATTATTTATTTATCGTCTGACAATTTTTTATATAGCATAAAATTATATAACAATAATGGCAAAATCATCGATATTAAATTTTGATACAGAACGTTTGGTGAAACATAAACATAACAATGAACTTCCAGATTGTCATTATCTTACTGTTGGAAGAACTGGATCGGGATAAACAAACTTGCTTATGAATTTACCTCTAGGAGATAATTTTAACTACGATCGCGTTTATATTTACACGATTAACCCGCAGCAAGATAAGTACGAGCTGCTTAACAATTATAATAACAAACTTCGTGATGATCTTGAGGCTGGCGAAGATTTTTTTTATTATCAAACAACTCATTCCAGTTAATCAACTTGATTCGTCCGAACACAAGATAGTTGTTTTTGGTGATATTCCGCTAAACAACGAGGAAATTAATAAAATAAGATCATATTTTTCACTGTCGCGAAATAAAAAATGTAATTCTATTTATCTCGCCCAAGGATTTTTATAATGTTGACAGATTTATTAGGCGAAATACTGGTTGTTTTATATTATTTCCAGGACTTGACAATGTTGACGTTAGAAATATCGCGAACGAGCAATGTGGTGATGCAACAAAAGATAAATTTATTGAATTATATCATAAAGCAACGGCAAATAAATATGACTTTTTTTTTGTTTGATAAACTAACAAATGATACGAGTAAAATGTTTCGATGTTGTATTGAAAAATATCTACAGTAATTTTTATACAAAATAGTATATAATTAATGGAAAGACAAGCAAAGTACAGAAAACATATAGAAAATCTAAAAAAACTTGCGCAATCTCAGGCAAAATTTAAGCAGCAAGTACAGCAAGCACGACGTGGCCAAGTGGTTGCAGCAGAAACAACAGCCGCCGCTCTCAAACCAATTACTGAAGCTTTACTTGGAAAACAACCTGAAACTAAACCATTATCAGAAGAAGAACTTAAGCGACTACAGGAAAAAGGTTTACTCGGACTAGTTAAAGAACAACAAGAAACAACTGCTAGAAGAATTGTTGAGAGATCTGATGCGGAGAGAAAAAGATTAGCAGAGGCACTTGTAGCAAATATAGCTAATCCTGTTGCAAGACAAGCTGAACTAAGAAGGTTGTTTAATAATCCACTGGAACTTCAACGAAGATTAGCAGAAGCAGCAGTAGTTGAACCGATTGAAAGAAGGTTAGAACAAAAAATGAAAAAATCAGAAGAAATGTTAGAAGATATTTTTGCTGAAGAAAAAGCTAGAAAAGAAGCATGGAGAAAAGAACATGGATTAGATATACAAGAAAAAGAAATATTTGATTATAATTTAGAAAAAATAAATAACAAAATAAGAGATAGTGAATATGAAGATTTTAATGAAAAATGTAACTTTAAGAATGTGAGAATACATGATGTTAACAAAGATAAATTTAAAGCTGACAAAGAAATTGCAAAATTAAAAGAAATAAAAAAGAGGGTGATGAGCATCTCAGCAAAGTAGTTTTTGAAAATAAAAATTATTATGACGACATTAAATTATATCGACATGGAATTATCGCTGATCTTTATATTGAAGTTATTAATAATATAAGAAATAACCGATACCATAGTCATCATAGTAGTGGTTTAAATGCCGAAGGAAAATTATTAGATAAAAGACCAGGAGAATCAGCATATACACTACCAGCTCCTATAATGACCGAAGAAGATTTACTAAGTTCAGAACGTGAATTTAAAAGAAATCGTGATGAATGTAAAGACAAAATAAAAGAAGAAATAACATCAAAAGAATATTCTGATTTTATAGAAAAAAATAACATTTTTGACGTTGATGATATGTATAATTGGGAAGAAGATGAATACGAAGATCTCATTAAAAAATTAAAAAATATCATAGAAGAAGGTAAAGGAGCTTATAAAGAAATTAGTACAGCTCCAATGGAAAATATTGAAGAACTTTTTGAAAAAGCTAGAAATGATACTATTGCTACTGTTTTTAAAACTACTGCAAAAAAATTTAGAGATAAAAATATGCTAAAGAGGGACACACTTTTAAAAGTTTATTTGAACATTATGATAATGAGCGATTAAAAAAGCTTTTAGAAAAAACTGGAACTGGAGCTAGAATATTTTCATTAGTTACTGAAATGATAGGCAGATTAATGCTATTGATATCATCAAAAGAAGCTGGAAATGTTGGTGCTGAAATTGACAATGAAATTATTGACATACTTGATAATTTGAGATCAGAAAATTTATTAACATCTGACGAATACGGAACTTTACATCACGATTTGATATAATCGCGGCGATTTAATTTTATAAATTTGTGTAATGATTTTATATAAAAAATGTCAGCAACATTATTACTAGACTCTAGTCAATCTGATAAAGATAGCGCAAATTTTTCTGCAAAGTATATTCCGCCAATAGAACTAGATCGTGAGAAACAATATGAAATTGGACTAATTTCCTGCACTTGTTGGCATGCTATGGCTAATGTAAAAACTGGAGTAAACGATGAATTTACATTTACTGTTCCTATACGTACTTCACCATTTGTCACGTGGAAAACAATTAAAATTCCACAAGGAGCTTATAATGTCACTGATCTAAATAAAATAATAAAAGAACTTATAACAAAGAATAAAGGTATAGCTGATAATTTTGAGCTTACACCAAATTATAATACGTTACGCGCAAGAATGAAATTAAAAGATATAACAGTAAGTCTTGTATCGCAAACAAGTATCGCACCACTGATAGGATTTTATAATTATGTATATCCTGCTCTTAATCGTGATAATCCCGAAACGTATGACTGCCAACTGCCAGTAAATATAACTGATGTAAACGCAATATTGGTAAATTGCTCTATTGCATCTGGATCTTATTCAGCTAAAGATAGTAAAGGACAAACGATATATAGTTTTTCACCAGAAGTTCCACCAGGTTCTCTTATGCAAATTAGTCCACGTCAAGTTATTTATTATCCGTTAAATGTTGAAAATCAAATAACAGAAGTAAATATGCAATTGACAGATCAGTCTGGAAGGCAGTTAGATCTTAATAATGAAATTGTTACTTATTATTTACACTTACGAGAACAGTAAACATATTTTCTAAAAGATTTGGAAGTAAAATTATGCAACCTCAGATATAATAAAACAGAGAAAAAAAGTTTATCGAAGAAAAATAGTAGGAGGATTTTTGGGAAATATATTTGCTAAAATTATAGAAAATGCTCCAGGAATAGCTCATAAAGTTGCACCAATTGCACTTGACGCATCAAAAGCTTTTGCAACTGGAGCTGCATCTGCTGCTGGAACTGCCGTGGGGCAAAAAAATAGCTGATAAAATAAAAGGCGATCCACAACGTGGTATACCGACAATCAAACAAGCTATTTCAGAAATCGCACCAACAAAAGAAACTCAACGAGCAATGATAACGACGACAAAAAACTTTTATCGCCACGAGGAGAACAAATTATAAAAAAATTAATATCTAAAGTAACAACACAGCAATAATTTTGCATAACCTAATAAATTAAAAAATGTCTGTAAAAAATCATCTAGATTTAGCAGAAATTTATGACACAGACGACACAGTAGCAGAATTTGAATAAGTTGAATATCTTGATGAAAATTCTAACGAACCTAATAAGACTGGCGTCAGAACATTTCATACTCGAGACGAGGACGTATTTTTACTTCCTCATAAAGCAATGTTGGAAGTTCGCGGCCAGATTATGACAGTAGCTGTTCCACCTGCCGAAATTGCAGCTGGTACAGAAGTAGCTCTTATAAATGACGGTTGGTGTTTATTTAAAAGTGCTCAATATCAGCTGGTCAATCAAACTGTCGAAGATATTTCAAATCACTTACAAGTTGCAAGTACAATCTTAAATATTATTTCATTTTCCGATGATTACTCCAAATCAACTGCAACTGATATGATGTGGTTTAAAGATACTGGAGTTGGTGGTGCAGGTTTTGCTGCATCAGTTGAAATTTTATCAGGATTAGCACATATTTTAGTGGCTGGAGCTAATGCCGCTGCAGATGCTGCAACTGTAAGAGATTTTCTTATCCTTAATGCTGCTTCGCTAGGTATAGCAGCACCAGGTACAGCCGCGTTAGCAGACGCTACAAGAGTTTCACTTAATGCTGCTTGTGATAATCTTGGTGTAAGTGAAATAGATGCAGCTGCAGACGGCAATGCAATGTCAGAACATGTTAATAACATATTTGTTCATAACAGAAGAAATATACATTGCAGTGATGGTTATGCTAAGAGAAAGCACTTGCAGCAGTATCACGTCAAATTACAATGATGCTGCCGTTAAGTACAATATTTGGCTTTTGTCGCGATTACAATAAAGTATTTCGTAGACTTAAACATACTCTTATTTTTGATCGATCAGAACAAAACGACTGCCTGTTTAGGTCAGGTGGAGCCGATGTACAATTTATCATAAACAAACTTGCACTATGGATGCCAAGAATAACTCCGTCTATCACTAAAATGGCGGAGTTAAATGATATGCTGGAAAAACACACAAACAGAATTTATTTTCAGCAGCATAAAATATATCAAACAGCAATTCCGAATACCACCGACTACACATGGCGAGTCACAACGACATCAAGTGAACAAAAACCACGGCAATTATTTGTTGTATTTCAGAGACAAGCGCGACGTAACAACCAACAACAAAATAATGCGATATTTGATAGCGCTAATGTTAGACGAATATATGCTAGAACAAATTCAAAACAATATCCGGAGCGGGCGATAGAATGTAATTTTGCAGATGATGAGAATAAAAATATTACCCCACCGTACATGTATTTGCTCGACGCACTGCAAAAATATCAAGATGTTGGAGATGCATCTCAGATATCAGTAGAGGAATTTCGTACACTTTATCCGATATTTTATTTTGATGTTAGTAAACATAGCGAGCGAGCTGTAGACAGCACAGCTGATATTGAAATTACTTGGACACTAGGAGCAGCTCCATCTCCAGCAGCGCAGTTAAACGTGTATGTGTTAGTAATAAGCGATAGATTTGTTACAATTGACTCTGTCGGTGGTAAAATGTCAGTACAAGTTTAATCTGTAATCGTTATATAAGATGATAAAATATATTGTAAAAGAAATATATTTGACTGATGGTCAAGTTAAAAAATTAGCAGCTGCTGTTGCAAAGAAAAGACAAGTATCATTGAAGGTCAGCCATAACGCAGCGGGTACTTTAACAAAATTAATGTTAACCAAAAAACAAGTAAATAAATAATATCGCAAAAAACCTTTTGTTTTAAATTTAAGCGCTGCACAAATAACTGCAATGGCAAAACATGGCGGCTTCTTCGGTCCGGCATTATCTGTAATAGCCAGAGCGTTAATACCAAAACTTTTGCCAGTGTTAGGTACATTAGGATTAGTAGCAGCGTCTGGAGCAGTATCTGGCGCAACGAAAAAGGCAGTTGGAGGTAGTGGTATAAAGAAAATTTTCGTATGAATATCGATGGTAACAATTTTATGTGATGGATAAATATAACGTCTAAAAGAAAGACAACGACGAAAAAAAGACAACGACGAAAAAAGAAGACACCGACGAAAAAAAAGACACGACAGAGGCGAAAAGGGGGATTTATTCCAATAGCCACGTTACTAGGGGGATTGGCGGGAAGTCTATTGCCAAATCTGTTAGGAGTAGGACGAGGACTAATGTTGCCAGGAACAAGGAGATAAAGTCTGCGTTAAGTAATTTTGATATACTTGATAAACTAAAAAAAGTAAAAAAATTCAGTGGAGTTTATTCTAAAGATGAACTTATGGCAATTCCATCGTCTCCAGGTTCGTGTGTTATAAATATGCAAGATTTTAATGACGGATCTGGCACACATTAGGTAGCTGTTTATGATAACAATTATTTTGACTCGTTCGAAATTCCACCAAGTGACACAGTAAAAAAATATATGAGTAGAATGCAAGATACGAAGTCTCCAACGAAAATAATAGATTATTCGTCTAATCAAATTCAACCAGTTGGAACTTCCGCTTGTGGATATTATTGCGTAATGTTCATTAAACAGATGACCAAAAATCCAGATTTTTTTAAGTTTATTTTGCAATTTGACAAACAACCTTCTCAGGCTAATGATGAGATTGCATTAAATTTTATCTAAACTTAGGTATACAATGTCAACATATTGTCTTAAGTGTAAAACTAAAACAGAAAATAAAGATGAAAAAAAACAGAAAAAAAACAAAAAATAATAGAATAATGCTGAAAAGTATTTGTGCAATCTGCGGAAGAAAAAAAAGTATGTTTTTACCGAAAACAAAGTTGTCCGGAGCGGGTTATCCAGAAATTATTTTAGTAGACGACTAAATAAATAATGACATGCGACTGTGATTGCTGTAGAGATTTATGTCTCAAGCAAAATAAAATTGTTATATATTGTCAGAAATGCAAAAACAGAGAAATAATTGGAACAGGTATAGATATACATAAATTTATTGGAAAATTGCCTCTTGATAAACAACTTGACGAAAACGATAATCCGCTGCCAGGACAAGAGCCTTACAATCAAGTTGACGCAATAGCAATGCGCCACGATATCTGCTACAGAGATATTGATCTTCCAGACAGCGAACAAAATAAACACAGCTGCGATAAAGTAATGTTAGACGAACTTCGTGATATGAAACCTGTAAATATGCGAGAACGTGTTGACCGAAGGCTGGTCCAGGGTTTTATTGGAGCAAAATATAAATTAGGTCTCGGTAAAAAAGAATTATATGATGATCTTGCCTTAGAGCTACATAGACCTAAAAAAAAAGTTTCCGCGACGTAAAGTTGTCGCAAATGCCGTTGATGATATCTGGGCGATAGATTTAGTTGATGTGTCAAATCTTGCTCAGTTTAACGTTGGCGCCGATGGTGCTCCAAACAGATATCTTTTTAATGTTGTAGATGTTTTAGCAAATACGCGTTTAGTATACCCGTTTCGGATAAAACAGGGACATCGATGACTGATGCATTAAAACAAATTATTGTTAACACGGAAAGAAAACCAAACAGAATCTGGACTGATCATGGAGCAGAATTTTTTAATAAAAAATTTGAACAGTTTTTGGAGCAAAATAACATTAAAAAATATGTCACAGGAAATGAGGGAAAAAGTGTCATCGTCGAGCGATTTAATCGCACGCTCAACGAAAAAATCCACAAATATTTGACAGCTAAAAATACGAGTAAATATATTGATAATTTACAAAACATTGCTGACGAGTATAATAACACGAAACACAGATCCATTTCGCTAGGCAAAAGTAAAATGTCGCCAAACGACGCGATTGCAAATCCAATATTAGCAAACGAAAACATGTACCGACGACATAAATTTAAAGTTGGCGATAAAGTTAGAATTTCTTTGACGAAAAAAACATTTGAGAAAGGGTATACTCATAACTGGAGTGAAGAAGTATTTGTTGTTGATAAAGTACTTTTAATAATACCAGTTACATACTCGTTAAAAGATTTATTAGGTGAGCCTATAACTGGCAGTTTTTATGAGCAAGAACTTCAGAAAACAGAACAAGATATATTTGTTATTGAAAAAGTTATTAAAAAGTGCGGCAACAAATGTTTAGTCAAATGGCGTGGATATGGAGATAAATATAATAGTTGGGTACCAACTCGGTCGATATCATCGACTGCGATCGAATAATATTATTATAAATTTCCTCGTATTTTATTAATACTGATTTACATTTTACTGGTTTACATAAAGAAATTAAATGTAATTTTCTTGCACCGTCCATTGGCATTAAATTAAATATTTTAACAAAAATAAAATAGTATTTTATATTTCTTTGTTGTCCAGCTATTTTTACGTTTAAAAAGGGCTTTATAAGTTGCCAAAATATTTGATACTCGGCAACAGTAAAATTAAATTTTATTATTTTTTAGCAATATGGTACTTAACATCATATCGTCCAGTTGTTGGTCTGCTTAGATATTTTTTGCTAACAACAAACATCATCTTCGTCGTCGTCATAGTTATACAAAACATCTTTTTCAGTATAATCAGCAAATCTGTCATTAGCAATATTTTCTGATGTAAAATTTGAAACTGAAACAAAGTCTTCCGAATTTAGTTTAGCCAGTCTCTCAATTAAGTTTATTATTATAATAATCTTTTGTCTAATTAATAAATAATAAGATGTTCGGAGAAATAAAATATCATCAGCGAGTTAATATATTAAATCATAATGAATTAGCTGAAGCAATTCGAGCTTGTTTGTTGGGAAACAGTTTTTATTTTGTTGATGTTATGATAACATTGGGTGATTCTGACAGATTTTTATTAACAGCAGCTGACAAAATAAAACTCGATACAAATAAAATGATGACATTACGATTTAATCGTGATGATGTTATGGAATTTAGTCATAACTGTCTTTCTCGGAATGATGTAGAAAATATTATTAATTATCGTATTTAAAACTAAATCTATCAAATGTCAACATCGACGTTGCTGATTTTGTTACATTATCAGCTACATCTTTTACTGAACGTTTATTAATTTTATGATATTTTGCCGCAGATGTTATTGATTTAAATTTTATTTCTTCTCCAGTTTCGAGATTTATTGAGATAATTGATTTTGGATTTTTAAAATTAGAACCACCAGCATCTCCTCTTCTACTATTTTCTTTTGATGTTACCAGATCTAAATTTTCTAGACGATTATCGGTTTTAATTTTGTTAATATGATCGATAACTAAACTATTAGGTATTAGTCCGTTAAAAGTTTGAAACACAAAACGATGTGACATATAATTAACTTGGTTAGTTTCTATACCACATACCATCACGTGTAAATATCCATTTTTATCTAAATTTCCAATAACTTTTTTTGTTCTTATATGTCGAATAATTCCCTTGTCATTTGCCTCATATAAATCAAATACTGGATGAGGTTGAAATTCATTTTGCAATGATAAATTTTCAATATTATCATCAGCAACTGCGCCATTTACTCTGTATACTCGTTGTCCTTCTGGAATATCGCCGCAAAACAAAGTATAAATAAAATCTTTTCTAAACATTTTAATTCTTTCTGCATTATCGCCTTTTACTGAAATTAACATACCAGCTGGTGTTGATGTACCAACAGATTTTTTAGATTCTATATTAATAACAGAACCTAACATATTTGTAGCGTATAAATTGTATTTCATATGTACATGATAAGTTTCTTGCTCTTCCGCTGTCAGTGGCAGATATCTCAAAATTTCTGTCATTATACTATAAGGTTTTTTTTATATCACTAATTAGGAATTTTAAAAAATTCAATTAAATATAAAATATTATTATATATATAATGTTAAAATTGCGAGATATTGCTAAAAAGAACATTATCAAATCAGAAAAAATTGCTTCAGCATTTTCTGGTTACGATAACAGTTACAAACTTGATGATCAAAAAATTTTAGCAAATTTTAGCTCCACAAATTTATTTCATCTTTTGCAACCTGTTATAGCTCGAGAACTTGCGGCTCATAAAAGTATCAAACTTATAGTCCAATATCATACGATTTTATCAAAGTTACACACAGTTGAAGATATACTTTATGTAATTTTTGAAACAAAAAGTTTTGACAGCGAAATTTCGGAACCATATTTAACAGCAAAATCGAGAAAAATATTAACTGGATTAAATATTGCCATGGTCGCCGATGAAATACATCAAGAAATAAACACAAAATTAGAAGAATTTACTTCGTCAGGATCAGGTTGGAAATTTGAAATGATAAAAGAAGTTTTATTTCACACAGCAAAATATAACGTACTTCACGGCAACGGCGCTAATAGCGCTGGCTACGTCGATCTCCCTCAAAAAATTAAAAACAAAAAA